>JAGDQP010015527.1:0-42514 GCA_022664845.1 Lepisma saccharinum
CTGAAGTTAGGTAACAATAAAATCACAACTTATTGGCAAAACGGTTTAGACCATGGAAGGTTTGGATACATGATTTCAAAGTTAAAAGCTAAAAAAGAAAATAACTTACACAACAACTATGGTAAATGCCTTTTTTCTAATAACTTCCTGTCGTGTTACCATGATAGTGAACACATGAAAAAGATACTCATCTTTTAATTTGTTTTATTTCCATTGAGATATAAGTTAATAGTAATAAGTATGTAAGCCAAAATGATAACAGTTTTGAAATGTCAAGGAGTGTATTAAATTGTAAACTTCAAATACCGCTTGTGTGATTATTATAAGAAATATTTTCCAGTCCTCAAAAATGAAACGTGACATTATTAGCAATTAATAAATTTGTTTCTAGAAATTATGTGATTAATCTTAGGTTTGTAGGTGGTTGAGTTATTTACATATTTTAAACAACATTCTTTATATTTAGTTATTAATGACCGATTTATATAAAGAAACTAGAATAAACCTAAATAGTATAGTTGAATTAAAGGATATTACATAAATACACGTAACACAAATTAAGGCTATTGTGGCCTTTGACATTTAAAATCTAATTTTGTATTCCGAAGAGAATTTGAACGTTGACAAAGTGGAAATAACGAAATTAGGGGTGCAACTTTGAATAATTGAAAGAAATAACCAAGGGTTAAACATGTGATTGCCGACATTAATTTGAATATACAGTATTTGCAACCGTTATATTACCTAGATGGTCATGGAAAGAGTTGAAAACATTTAGTGTTAGAATTGCAGTATATGTAACTTTATTTTCTTCCATGTTAGTAGCAAATAAACTGCTATTGTAAATTGTCGTCTAATATAATGATGATAGTGAAGAATCCCAAATTTCCATCGCCGTCATAGTTATGCATGTTAGAAACTATGAAATTTGGACGAGAGGAAACATGTTATTAACAAAAAGCTATTGAAGTGTGCAGGATCGGTTTGTAACTCCTTTTTGTCATAGGGAGATGTTTTATAATTTATTTTAAATAACGTTTAGGAAGATAAATTCATCGGAAGCATACGATTCGCTGTTGAAGATCGTACATGATTAATTACCCAAACTTTATCTTACACACTAGTTTTCAATTTGAACTAGATTACGATATGAACTGAATGGAAGGAAATGTGCCCGTCCTCCAAATTAGGACAAATTCCACATATGAATCTGGTAGGAAAGAATAGCTACTTAATAACAAAGGAATTTGGTAAGTTTATAATATCACACAATTTACTAAAATCTTACGTAAGTTTGCTTGGAAACGTGAGTTCTTAGCTTAATATTTTGGAGGAGAAGGGGAAGGCGTTTTGGGGAAGGAAGCCGGTTTCGAGGAGGAGAGAAATGCGGCAGCTGCAAGGAGTGGTGGAGGCCGTCCAATGAGGTTGAGTCTGACGGGTACGGGGTGAAATGGAGGAGGCTGTCAACGCGGGAGCAATCAAAAAGTAAATTAAGAGATTGCTAACCGTCAATGCAATCAATGTTTAACTCTTGGTAAGGATACTAAGATTTTGTTGTTGAAATACTAGTTAATTTATACTGGGGTTTCAACGTCATTGTTAATACATATTCATCATCTTCAAGAAGAAACTTCTTGAAGATGTTAGGAATCTTAACCCATTTTTACCGGCCTAGATTCGTATGTGTCCCATTTGCCAGAGGAAGAAATGTATTACTGACCTCCCTCAGGTAGAGACTGAACATTTAGTAGTACCACCTATATTTACTTCCTAGCAGTTAGATACCAGCGGATTTTATCCTTAGCGTATAGCGGGAAAAGACATATTATTTCCGCTATTTGTGAATAGAGTAGATTTTTAATTTCGTAAACAATTCCCGATATTAGTACGAAAACAGTCTGTAATTTTATATACAAGCAGGTAATTCTAAAATTTGGGATTCCATTGACTCTGAAAACTAACTGGTACATGTCTCTTAGATGTGCGCACGATGAGAATGACAGAAAACATCAATGATCACCGTGTGTGGGACCTGAATTTACATGAGTCCGTTTTTTGCCTTAAATAAGCCATCAGGCCATCCATGAGTTATAGCTCCAACTACTTACCTACGGCTTTCAGCCACATGACTTTGCGAACTGTAAGTTTAACTTGATTTGTGACACGCTCGACAATGCCACGCTCATGAAAAATATGCAACATGCGCGACATGTAGTAGGACAGAATCTTCGCCACGAAAATGAACAACAGAAAAAAATTTACGAGAGAAGACACAGATAAAACGATTATGAAATAAGTCAAAATATACCTATTTTAACCCATGTTCCAATAAAGACAATGCAAGAGCTTTCACTACATCTTTCCAGGGCCCAGAGACCAGTATGAAGATACTGCACAAAAACGCATATGAAATAAAATGTCAAGATAAAAAAGGAAACTGGATTATAAAGGAAGTCGCTATTCAAAGATTACGCTCATATTTGAGGATGTTCATTTTTAGATCAATACGGGATTGATTACAAGGAGGACCAAAAATATATGATGATTTTAAGGTCATCAATATTAAGATAAAGACCTACAATTTTTTTTAATCTTTAGTTTTAACTATTAAAGTATTATGACTCAAAACAATATTATTGACTTATTATAAGACGTAGTCTTATGAGAAGAGCGTTAGACCTGCACTTCTCTTCTTCTCTCTTAGAGTTATAACAATATGGAATACATATTTTTAATTAACGTAGCCATCTTCATTGGAGCAAGGTCTACCCCACTTACAAGGAACGGGTATCATGCTATTATCTTACCTAAAAATAGCAGCAACTCTTACTAATAAATGACTAGCAGTGAATTCCCACACTGATGTTTACGTCGCAGTCAGATCTGATTTGAATTTACAAACGACGTATCCTTCGAAAGGAAATTGTGTAGAATAAAATGAAATTAGAAAGGAGATAAAAAAATTGTGGAAAAAACATTTTGTTTTCGAAATATTTAGAACACGATTCCATGCTATTTAAAAATATCAGTCACCCAAAAAATTTCCTGTGCGAATAGTACCCGTTACAGGACAAATTTACTATCCTTCCTTTTAGGAATTGCATCATTCGGTTTATCCATTACCAATATGTTTCAACAAGGACACTAAGCTTCTTCAGTTGAACTGTTAAAGCAACATAGAAATCTGCATACGAGACAATTTGAGTCAAGAAAGTAAAATAGATAAGAACGTAGCTCTGCAAGAAAACGTGCATTTTGGGGTTTACAAATTAAAATTATTAAAGGTTTTTGTGAAAGAGGCCCAGAAAATACGAAAATTAACTGCCTTATATGATAATTTTTTAGCCCAAAGCGAAATAAAACAATTTATGTCACATGTTACTATGAATATGTTATCTCCTCAAATTCTATCCGAACCACAAGCCTTAAAATTGGTAACAGATCGTGAATGTCTTAGAGACAGAATTTATACATTTGACGTAGGTTCGCTATATATTGTATCTCCACCGAAAAGCTCCACCGAAAACATGCCTGGAAGAAACATGACTATATAACTATTCCATTTTGAAACCTGCCCAATTTTAGTGAAATTTAATGCATAGGAACTCCAAAGATTCCGGAATTGATCTTTAAGTAAAAAGAAATAATTCTCGAAATCAAGACAGGAGCAACACGATGCATTTAAATTTTAGAATCCCTTTAATTTTCTTCATATTTCTTATCTCAGGTCTGTAATGGTAGCTGAGTATGATTCTGAACTGAAAAATTAGGTAATTCGGAAATTCCTCACTGCGGGAACTTGAGAAAACAAATTATAAATATTTGATTTCATGAAATTTCATATTTTTAAATTTCAAAGGCCGCTGAGTTTAACTCTGAAATAAAAATCTTGAATTACATTACCCAGCATGGGCCTAGTCCAAAACGTCTTTATATAAAAATTAAAAAATCGTTAGGATTCTTATTTAGAGTCTCTAAACAGCGCTAAAGTTTGTTAAAGATTTTTAAAAAGAGAATCTGAAAACCAAGGTGACCATAACCCGAAAAGTTTTCATTTGAAAAACAAAATGCAATGTGCGCTAGATGTAGCCCAAAACTTATAAATATAAAGAAGCAAGTAAACTTGCTCTTCAAAATCATACAAAACTTCCAGAAAATTATTCAGTAATCAAAGATCTAGACAATCTGAAGTTGATTTATAAAATAAAAAGTGGCTTTGGTATGGTGTATAGTTCATCGAAGATTTTTGTTGGTTCAATGAGTACAATGGAAGTACTTGAAGGTACAATTATTTTTATCAATAGTACAATCACTTGGGGTGCCAACTTGACATACGTTTATATAAGGGGTAATCACCTCCAAATGCTCGAACATAACCCAACTTTAAATTTTTATGGCCAAATATCAATAGAAACCGTGCAAAACTCCACTTACACTCTCCCAATTTTAACTTTATACCACCCCAAAACTGAAAATCCCGGTGAAATCTCTGGTTAACCCGAGCCAGAGAATAGCTGACTTCGTGTTTTCCTACCAAGTGTTTACATTTAACAGAAATAAAAAAGCAAGCCTAGTCATACCACTACGTTATCCCCATTTATCTGTTCGTTATCATTTTGTGTCTGGTACGTCTATTTTCTTTCCTTGTTTTCTTTCATCTCTAAAGTAATGCCAAAGGAGAGCATTCATAGTTCGTGCAAACAGATACTTAAATGCTTTTTTAACAAGTAGTTTCTCAACACTTTGGACAAAATAGTTAACATAACGTTCGTATTCACTTTCAAATTATTGTTATTATTATCTTTTTGAAACTCGGTGATTAAGAAGGAGAATAGCGAAGCCTATATAACACAGCGTTTCAGGCTTTGAATAATAATCCACACGATATAGTGCGCCTTATAATAAAATAATTCTTTAGTTAGCATCACTGTAAGCTCTTCCTTAGTCAAAGCTTATTTCAATTGGGAATGCATTTGTTGTGATGACGCTATAGTGCGCACAGCGTATAATGACAGTTTGTTTACAAGCAATATTGGAGATGCGAGTTTCAAACAATCAGTCTTCTTTCTCGCCTTGCCATTGGATTTCACAACGCTTGGTTGGAGTTACTCTATGGATATGTATTTACAAAAACAAACCAGCAAAGGCTCAGTGGCTTACGTTGTTGTCATTGTAAGCGACAAATAGCCACAGCACGGGTTGAAAACAAATTGATTGACCCTCAATGCGAGTCTGAAAGGAGACAGAGCAGACGAAACATTTCTCGATAACTCATACATCCGATACACCAACGTTTCTTTTGTATGAGGTGAAAGTGTTGCAAACCGTTTATATGAAACATTGGTCTAAATTGTCATTGTGTACGTAAGAGAGACTTGAACGTAATTTCTTTTTGTATTAATCTTGCAGGGTTTTCTTCATCTTTCTGTGATGATATTATTCGTTTCTGGGTGTGTGTGGATATTTTATAAACTTTTCGGGGTGCATGAAGACTGTTCTTTTAAACTTTTAAGAACTTTAGGTGGGTATTTCCCGTTCTCTGTTCTCTGAACATAGCTCCGCTCACTCCGTTAAAGGAGCACTGAAGATGTTATTAATGTTCTAAACAATAGCTAATTGCTAAAGGCGGGACTTATAGCTTTTGTTACAACAGAGTTTAGAATAAGTAGAGTTACAATAGACACCAGCAATTTGAACCCGGACCAACACGCACGAAAGCAAGCATGCTAACCATTCAGTCAAGCATAGACCCAAAACAACTTATGCGATAGTATGAGATAATAAGTTGAATTTTTAAAATGTCGGAAAGATCGATAATGGTGATTTGTTTTCAATATCAACGCTTTCTCTCTACATGGGTGTACTATTTATAATTCTGTCCTTTTTATCGAAAGAAAAGGAATTTAATTTTTATGGCCTTTAGGTATCTATAAGGCTCAGGCCGGGAAAAGGGGAGGGGAAAGGATGGGGGAAGGTGTCTATGTTAAAGTTGCTATCCCGGCAATTGCCTGATGTGATTAAGTAAAAACCCAGTCAGGATGGTGGGCCGCTGGGATCGAACCCATGACCTCCCAAATCTTGCACCTACGCTCTACCACTGAGCTACGGCGACTCGGTATTGAAAGAAGAGGAGAAATGAGGCGAAGTTGATAGCAGCTTGTAAGAAAGCATACAGTATAAGCAACATAAACCTCTTTACATTACGAGAAAAGGAAGGTCTGTTGACGTGATCACTTGTGAAAATATAATATTATGTGCTAAGTATTTTAGTAATTAAAATTCCTTTTAGTTATTACATTCATTAGATACCCATAATATATGGATTATTGATTCAAATTAATGTTAAATGAAACCCACACGCTAAACGCCTGATTATCCAAGCAAATGACGGAGCAGTTGACATAACCGAGAAAAGCTGTTGATCAATTTCTTTTTTATTTAAGGTCTTTAGGCAACTTTGGCGCAAGCCAAACGAATGATGAGAGGATTGATGGAATGAAGAAAGTGGGTTGAAACGAGAGAACTCCGAGAAAACCCCTCGTACACAGTGTTGGTCCACCACAAAAACTACCTGGTATAAGCCGGAATCGAACGGAAGAAATCAAAGCTCTATAACTGAACCACGGCGGCCCCCAGTTCAATGTTTCTACACAGCATTAATATATCATAACTTTTATATCACATTTCATAACTTCCCTTCAATGTAAGCCTATTTTGTAAACAGTGAAATCAGATTCTTAAAACTTACAGCGTACCACAGATTAACTTGTACCATAAACCTATCTGATTCCCAATCTGTTACTGCTATCCGTGTTTTGATCTGTTTCAAATTAAGGGAGCTGGAACCACTGCGCCAGCGAAAGGACTGTTGTCCAAAGTTCAGTGAGAGACAGAGGCGGAGAGTTGGTGTGCAGGTTCGCTGACTGAAATGTATTACCCAAACATTCTTTCATGCTATCTTGCGCAAGCTTTAATAGTATCACCAAAACATTCGTGTTGTCGGAACACAGGGACAACTCGTTGTCGGAAGCAGTGTTTCCAATGCAGAATATGATTCGAACACTATAGAAAGAAAGCGTAAGGGTAGGACGAGATACCTGTTAGTTGATTTTCTATTAAAGAAAGGAATGTGCAAGAGACTATTTTTCGTATTTTAATGGAAGATGCAAGACGCAACGTACGTCAGACAATAGTCACATTGGTCTTGGATGGGTAGTGAGAAGTCTATAACTAATGTTACATATTGTGTTGCATATTGTCTATTGACGTTCTCTTAAGGTAATTACACGATGTTGCCAGAGGTTAGCATGCAGTATTAGTAACCGAAATATGACGAGTTCGACTCCCGTTCAAGCCAATTGAAGAGAGAAAACACAAAGTATAATCACAAACGTGCTGTCGTAGCTCGGTGCTAGAGCGTTGGCTTAGCGTTCGGGAGGTCCTAGGTTCAATCCCAGCGGCCGACCATCCTGATTGAGGTCTGTCCAGGGCTTTTCCTCAGTCACACCAAGCGAATACCGGAATGACAACTTCAAGTTAGGCCCTGGCTGATACCTTCTTGTATTATTCCCCCCCTACCCAAGTCTGAGTCTTAGATGCCTGAATGCCATAATCAGTTCAATTGAACAAAGAATAATATACACAAATTTACAGGATGAGGAAGTAATATGCACTTCCGAAGCGGTGTAATCTCCTAAACACAAAGATAATGAGAACTCGAAGTGGTCGAGAGGTTAGCACACTCGCTTTCTATGCTCGTGGTCACAGGTTCAATTCCTGCTGGAGTTCATTGAACGGAGTGTTTTGGAACCTACTTTACCAATAACGACTTTCAGTCCTTAGAAGCTTGTTTAGCAAATTAATAACAAATCAGTAAATTCTTTGAAAATTATGGCTGTGCAATTCCCCGAAGTATTATAGCTCCCAAAATCTGCAACGTACGTTTCCAGAGCATTAAATTAATACTTTATTTCCGTTATGCGCAGTAGGCAAGGAGGAAGATATTGTTTTGATTACTGCGCTATTCTTGTATTCGTTTGGTGGGAAGTGATTGAAAGAGTAAATCAGAACAGGATGGTTGGTCTGGGATTTTAATTCCTTTACCTCACCATCTGAGGAATGGCTTCTACCTTACGAAAGAGTCTCAAGCGAAAAGTATCACAAGACCTACATATTCTCCTTAGGAATTTAATCGGGGCACGAATTTAATTGTTTTATGTATTTTAGGCATCTTATGCTCAGAACGTCATCGGGACAAAATCTATATAAACAATTATAGACTCACACCAAATCAGTTAACTCGTTGATAGGTACGCGGATTCGAACCTCGCGGCCGATCATCGTGACTGAGTTTTATCAAGGTTTATCGCAGTTTTACCAGGAAAGAACCTTAAGGCCTTGGCCGCTACCTTTTCAATTTTCCCCATCTCTAGCCCAGCCAGACCCAAGATGCCTAACAGTCATAGGTAAACCAATTATAATGACTGATATCCCAATAATCTTTGTTGTTATTCTGCCAACGCTAGGGTGAATATGCGTAGGATAAGACAGTGACAGTACATTCTGATGAACTCAGTTAATCGGAATACTAACCTTTATTAACGTGAGCACTATACCCAGACTCCCACAGGATGGGGAAGATGATGTTGGAAGGTAGTAGGTCGGGTTCTAGTTTGTAGGTACCATTCCCGCATTTGTCTGGTGTGACTAAGAGGAAAAGCCTGAAAATTCAGAATGGGCTGTCGCTGAGATCGTTTCCAGGACCTTCCAATTGCTAAACCGACCCTATACTAGCTGAGATACGGTCGCTCGGTACAACCTACGCTACAGTTGTTCGTTCATGATATTAAAAAAGAAATAATAAACTTTTTAAAGACATTCATTTCTTTATCAATTCGTACTTAAAAGTAAAAAAAATATTTATGCATGCCTAAAAAGAAAAGCATGGGGCGCTCATATACAATCACATAAATTCTTGAAATGACGCGCCCCATTCCTTTCTTTTTAGTCATGTATAAAATTAGTTTTTTTTTTTACTTTTTAGTACGAAGTGATGAAGAAAAGAATGTCTTTAAAAAGTTTATTTTTCCCGAGTTATTTCGATGTTCGGATACATCTTTCTCAAGCTAAATGTTTTGTGACCCAAATCCTAAAGTGTTCTGCAACCAGAAAAACCAAGGCTAGTTGCAGGCTAGTATTTGTTTTGGGATAAAGAAGTTGAGAATAAAAAAAATATTAAAATTTGCTTTTAAAAATATAAATATATAGAAATATATGAGTAACAATGGAATATTGTATTGTTACCAGACTCATGTCGCTCTGCAAAATTGCATCATTCTATGATGTCGGGAAATGAGTTCAATTAACGTTCCAAGATTTGATGACACCACAAACCATTTTGAGCTGAAGAAAAGAATGTAGAAAAGAATATTACTTTCTTCGTTATTGCACTGAATATAAACGAATTTCACGCTTATCTACGCATATCTGTTCGCTTAAGTTCGACTTTAAATTGCCCCATAACTAAAAATCATGGCAGAATCCCTGGGATTCATGCACTCAACACGTCGTCTTCTCAAAAGAAAATGCGGAATAGAGAGTGCTGAAACTATTATGGAAATAAGTAATGTTAAGACGCAGTTTCAAGCTGATTTGAAAGCTCAGGTGGATACTATCCAGTTTATAACGGATAAGATCAGTAGTGTTCATGCAAGTGTTAAGGATATTCGTTCTGGAGATAAAATGGAAGCTGATATAGAAAGAATCGATTCTGAAATTGTTGAAGTCCGGAAAGAAACTTCAGAGTCTTTTGAGATATTGACCCCAATTTTATTTTTTATGCTCAAAATAAATAGAAACCGAGAAAACTTCTACTCACACCCTTAAAATTTTGACTTTATACTCCCCTCACAAACTGAATTTTTCTGGCGGAATACCTGGTTTACCCGAACCAGAGAATAACTGACTTAGTGTTTTTCTACCAACTTCTACATTTAACAAAGAAATAAAAAGGCAACCCTAGCTATACTACTACTTTATACCCATTTTTTCAGTTCGGTGTGATTTTGCGTGGTACGCCTATTCTCTCTCCTCGTTTTCTTTAATCTTCAAAGCAAACGACCGCGAAAGGGGAGCATTCACAGTTCGTGAAAACAGATAATTTAATGCTCTTTTACAATTAGGGTCTCAAAACAGTTACCATAATGTGCGTATTTCCTTTCAGATTATTATTATTATTTTAGTATCAGTTTCCCACATTTCATTCTGAAAAATACATAAAGATGTACGAATTATTCTTCTCTATTTCACATCTTTACTGCTCAGGACATAATAACAAAAAACCAAAGGTGAGAAATAAATAAATGTTTTGTTAAATCTGTCGTGCTTATTAAAATATTGTGTTTCTCTAATAAGAATATAAGAGTAAATAGAAACTACTTTTAGCAAAGCAATCGTGAATTTCTTCTACTTCTTCACCCTATCAGCCTCCTAAGAACTAACTTATATGTAACACCTTTCTACTTTTATCTAATTAATGAATATAGACATTTTCAAGGGACACAGAAATTTAATTAGTAAAAATGAATTCATTTGTTTATTTTCTAATGCGTCTTCGTTACGGTCCACGCTCGCAAAAGATCCCGCCTCGCGCCGTTTCGTTTCCCGCCGTAAAGCACTCCGCCTCCCACCGCTGCCGTTTCATTTTGCATACGAAAGGTAGTCCGCCCGGCACCGCTACCATACCGGGATAGGACGCTTTACGGGGGTGAAAACATCCCGTCCCGGTACCGCGCCGGGTTGCACATTGTATCCGCCAAGCAGTGTGCACTTTGCCGCTTACAATTTTTATAAACTGCATACGATTTTAACTATTTGTATTATCTTCTAAAATATAAATAAATTAAAATAAATGTATGTGATACGTCTAAAAATTAATTAGTTCCATCTATAACAGAAGGGTGAACAGTATTATATTTCTTATAGCAGTGGATAGTATAATTCATATATTCCGACAATGTTTTTCACAAACTAGCAGAAATCAACTATTATCAGCCTACAAGAAGTGTAATTTTGAAAATGAAAAAGATGTACGTAAAGCTTGTATAAAAACAGCATTTAAATTATGGAACCCTCGGTATATCCTTCTCTGTAAGAAATGTGCTCTTCATCTAGATTTGGATAATCATGAGTGTTCTTACTTCAATCGTGAAACATTAGAATTTTTACATCAAAACTATTAATTTAATTTTCAACAAAGATGGTGTGTTTAAGAGTTTTCTTCCTGATTTAACTGATGGTTGGAATAATTTATTTCCAACATTTGACTATCTTACTAGTAAATTAGAAACCTTAACCTCCTCTGTACCTTATTTCTAGAAAAGTAAGAATTAAAATTCAAATCATATTTCATACTATTATTTACATATAAACAAAATGTTTAGCATTCATTCATATAGAGATACTTACTAATTCTGTATTACTATTACAGATAAACTATGATGTCGATGATGATAGCAATAAACCATTACCGGAGAACGGTCTTAGTCAGACTGTGTTGTCTTCCTCAAGCCTCGAACAGGAGTTTTATTCGATTAATGAAAAATCATCTATTCATAATGATGGTGTTCTACAAGATAGTCAAGTTTCATGTAGCTCCTGTAATTATATAAATTTAAACATCGCTCATGAGTGTATATTTAAAGCCATCATAAGCTGGAAATATGATCATGGTCCTCTAGTGTGTGCAGAATGGGGACATACATCTGATAGAGGATCAGTAGAAGAAATTAACTCTTTAAGAAGACATATCTGGAAAGTGTTATTACTTCCTAATAACGTTTTTGAAATTTATAATGTGTATATGTTAAATCATCGTGACTTTGATAGTTTTGAAATATTCAAACATTTCCTGCAAATTTGCTTTTACTAGAACTGGATGCAGTGAAAAAAACTAATAGAAAAAGAAATTAATGGTGAACCGGACAGTGACCGAGAGTCAATGTTTATGATAAAGACTGTGAATGTATCATGTAATTAAGAATTTCTTACTTAGCATTTGATTCTAACCTGCTACCTTTTAGAAATCCTTTCAATAGTTTTCTCAAAATTATTGCATAACTTAAAAATAAATATATTTTATACTCTATACCTTTTTTTTAATAATTTATTAGATAAAATATTTAATTTTAGTTTATATTAAAATTTTATTCACATGTTTCTTTCCTTTTGATAATATTTAATACTAATTTTTCAATTTCATCATTCCACGTCTGTATCACTTTCACTAATTGGTGATAGTTCATACACTATTCTGTTTTCAACTAAGATAAACGTATGTAAATGATAATAAGTTAAATACTTGACATACACTGAAGCTTCTTTTAAGGCACAATATTTTTTACTGATGAGTACAACTTTACGACGAAAATGTTAAAGCATTTTTTTTGAACATTGGATGTCTTCTAAATTAAGCATTGTTCTTTGTAAACGGCTGTCTTACTTTCCCGTCCGTATAAACATTAACAATGCGCAAGCAATACTTTATAAGTATGATTTAAGTTCCTCACATTTAATTTCACCGCCTATGCATTCTAAACTGAATACATGATGGCATAAATAATCATTTGCATTTCTTAACTAGGAAAAAAATAATACTCGAAAGGTTATTTTAACTAATCATGATTAAAACTATTCCTATGTATAATAACTATAGCTAATTCTTTCACGGTGTAATTATTTTCTTCGATATAATCAAGCGCTTAAAGTGTACAACTGCCCTCATTCCGGAAAACAGGGTATGATAACTTTGAACGTATTTATGATTTCAAATATTCAGAGTAAGCGATATGGGAAGATGAAATGGGAAACGAAAACAAAATATCAATTTCAACCTTCCGAAGAATGTAAATAAAACTGTCATTTTAATTTTGAAAGCATGAGTTATAAAATGAAGTATTGATTTTAAACATTTTAATGGAATAATACTGTTTTAAAAGATAAACTTCTTACTTCATTTTATAAATCAGTGTTTACTTTATATAATTTTACTTTGAAATGAAAAGTTCGTATTTTCTTTAGGAGATCAAACTTTAGTAAAATTTTCTAATAGAGAATATCAATTTTAAATTTTTAAATGTATCAGTTTCTAAAACAAAATATCGTTTTAAAAAATTTCAAAGTATAAATAATTGTATATTTTGTAAACAAGTGTGATTTTAATTGTCGAAGTTTGACTTTTTAAAACCAAATATCGATTTTAGATTTTCAAAGTATGATTTTCTAAAGCAAAGTTTAATTTTAATTTTTAAAGGTATTATTTTTAATTTTATAAACTATATTTTATAAATAACAGTATGATTTTATAATCAAGTGCGATTCTATTTTTCAAAAGTTTAATTTTATAAAAGAAAATATAGATTAAAAATTTTTAGAGTATACTTTATAAAATAATTATAATATTTTTTAAACAAAAGTTTAATTTTATAAAATCGAGAATCCAATTTAAATTTCCAAAGTATAATTTTCTAAATCCAACTACGATTATAACTTTCAAAATTATGATTTTAAAAAGTAGAATATAAATTTATTTTTTTAAAAGAATACTTTATAAATAATTATATATTTTTTGAACAAAAGTGTATTTTCAATTTTCAAAACTTTTATTTTGTAAAACGAAATATCGACTATAAACTTTCAAAGTATAATATTCTAACGAAACGTATAATTTTTATTTTATAAACTACACTTTCAAATATCAGTATGATTTTATAAACAAAAGTTTAATTTTGTGAAACAAATTATCGCTTTTAAATTTTAGACCATACTTCATAAAATAGATGTAAGATCTTCTAAACAAAATATTAATTTTGTAAAATAAAATATTCAATTTAAATTTGCAAAGTATAATTTTCTAAATACAACTATAATTTTATCTTTCAAAAATATGATTTTATACAACAGAACATTATATTCAATTTTTCTAACTAGAATATTACAAAACCGAATATACATTTACAATGTTTTAAGGTAAGATTTTGTAAATAAAACTGATTTTAAATTTCAAAAGTATTATTTTGTAAAATAAAATAGGATATTTAAAGTTTGAAAGTATCATCTTAATTTTCAAAATTAAAATCTTATGAAAGATAATATTTATTTAAAATTATAAAAGTATTATTTTGTAAAACATAATTTCAATTTTAGTTTTTCAAACTACATTTTATAAAATAAAAGTAAAACTATAAATAAAACAAATTATAATTTTCAAAATTATGAATTTCTAAAACGGAAATCAATTTTTACTTTTCGATGTATACTTTCTAAAACAAAAGTATAATTTTATAAATTAAACTGTTAATTTATGATTTTAAAACTAAAATTTTTTACAACAGTATATTTGTTTAAAATTATAAAAGTAATTTTTGTAAAACCGAATTAATTTTAACTTTTCAAACTAAATTTTATAAAATAAAAGTAAAACTTTATAAATAAAACTGTAATTTAAATTTTCTAAAACAGAATTTCAACGTATACTTTCTAAAACAAAAATATAATTTTGCAAACAATACTGTGAAATTATTTTTTCAAAAGTAAAATGTTATAAAACAATATTTATTTATAATTTTCAAAGTATTATTTTCTAAAACAGAATTTCAATTTTAACTTTTAAAGTATATTTTATAAAATAAAGGTAATATTTTAAAAATAAATATGTAATTCTAATTTTGAAAAGTATTGTTTTCTAAAACGAAATTTCAATTTTAACTTTTAATATCTGCGAATTTAACTTTTCAATGTAAGATTTTCTAAATAAAAGTATAATTGAATTTACAAATGAATACTTTAATATTTATAAATTAATAATTTCTTTTATAAAATCATAGTATTTGTTTCTAAATTTTACTTTTATATTTCATAAAGTATATTTTCTAGAAATAAAATTGTGAATTTATAAAGTAGTTCATCAAATTAAATTTTTCAACCTTACTTAAAAAAAGTATGTTTTATATAGAAAACTGTTAGTTTAATAATTTAGAGTATGATTTCTTAATAAAGCTTTAAGTTCTATTTACCGCAGTATACTTTTCTAAAAAACATAATGCATTATAATTAATATCTTAAACTAAAATTAAAATTTCCTTAAAACTAAAGTACTTTTTATCTCTATTCTAAACTGATTTAATTTTAGGGTAAATGAAAGTCATTAGATACTCATTTATAAGACATTTATTTCTTAGAAAAAGTAATACAAGTGGAAATAAAACTTTACACTTTAATATTAAAGTAATTATCTGATACTGCATTTACAGATTGTAACTTTTTCTAGTACTGGACTTGTCAGCAATTTCTTAGTGCACAAGCATTCAGTTGTTTAGATACATGGTAAGTGCAACTTTTTTACATCAATAATAAAATTTAATGTTCCAAGTGAAGAACAAACATCATCATCCAGGTCTTCTACATTTTTCAATTGAAACAACTTACGAATCCACTCTGCCTTTTACAAAGGAATACAGCATCAACTCCGCACAGTTGAGCAATTATTCTCAGAATAAGAGATATGGTATATCCATTTAAATTATCCCATATTAATCCATGAAAGTTTTCATCTAACCATACACATTGCTTTTGATAACCTATTCCTAATTCAGTCATTTCACATCATAGCGTGTAACGTTACACTAACATCACTTGAAAGAATACAAAATTCACGTGCAATAAACTCGTGAGGTGAAATTTTAAAACCTTGTATGTCTATAATATATTATTTTTCACAACCTAAACTTTTCACAGGAGCAAATTGTTCTTTAACAATTGTAGGAATTAACTTGCTACAAATTCCGTGTCACGAATAACTAATGTACATTTATTGAAAAATGTGTTCATTCCAATAGTAAAATGACCATCTTTCTTATAGATCTCATAATATTCCACAAATGTTTTATGATCACTTACTTGGTTCACTAAATGTTTCGATATTATAGATCCTGTATTCCACTCATATATGGATTGATGTGCAATACTTAAAATGCAGCCACTACACTTGATCGGGTTTGCTTTTAAATATGATTTGACTGTCTAAAATGCAAGTCTGAAATTACACACCATTACAAAGGGTACTCTTTCTTCACTAAGCTTCATAACCATATAAAATATCTTGAGAAATAAGTTTCTCTCTTACCTCTTCCACCTTTCGCCGAAGTAAGTTCCGTAAACCAAATTCAAAAATCACTACACCAGAATTTTCATGTTTCTATAAATAATAATTATATATCCTTATAAAGCTACTTGGTTTAAGCTATGCGTTCAACGTACGATCATATAAAAATTCAGCACGCTCCTCTTCATTCAAATCCCAACTAAGACAGGCATGCGCTAACTGATTAGGTATATTAAACAGCACGCTTGATACACGAGGAAACTTTCAATATTTCTCCAATTGTCTATAGCTTCCCAAATGCATAATTCCTCAATAATGTTATTCCCGCAAGGCGAAATAACAGATTTTCCATCACTTTTACAATAAACAGTTCCATGAACATTTTCACTTACTTAATAAGTTGCTTTTATAGTCACTGTAGATTCAAATTTACCTTCACAACTATCAGAAAATGTAACTTTAGGTTCACAATATTTCTCAGAAGTGTGTGAAGAATCACTTAAAGGTTTACTGTTCAGTGTTTTCTCCAATGAAAAACTACCATTTCCACTTTCAAGGCTATTCGCAAATTGTGATGTAGGACAAGTAAATTCAAAGTCTGTTAATGTATTCGCAACACGTTCAATTTCTTCTAGAGTAGAAATAAAACTCTCTGACGACCACGTGCAATTATACCATAACGAGCTTTGAACACTTATAACACTGTAAAATTACCTTGCTTTTTACACTTACTTTAATCAGCATCTCTACTGACGTGCACCAAATCTGTCCGTTATTAGTAATTCTTCACGGAGTTCCACTATCGTTTCCCAGTAAATGACGAAACCGAATTCAAAGTTCGCCTTTAAATGGTTTTTATCCAGGATGAGTATTTACATATAACTTATCTCTTCTATATTCTTCGGATTTACTAGAACTCGATAAACATTATCATTTAAATATTGTAAACGATTCTCTTCACTTAACGGAGATCCAGGAATTAGATATCCCATACACTGATGTTCAGTTCTCTCCTTGCAAAATCTGCATGAAGAACAAAGAAGAATTTCCATCGAATCCCAATTACGAATGGATTTTAGTATGCAAAGTTGATCTACCTATTTCGATCGGCATCCGCAAGAGGGCTGCGAACTCACTACAGCTGTAGTTACTGCGGTACTAACGTTCTGCGCCATGGTTATAACACAACTGAGCTAAAAGAATTTATAGCAAACTGATGGCCTACTTTTCAGAATGTTCAAGAAACAAATCCGTTATACGAAAAAAAGGTCAGCGAATACCTAAAGATAGAAAAATAATGTTCTAGAAAGTTCGTGTTCTAGCAGGTGGTCAACAACCAGCTAAAGAAACTTCTAGGAAAACCGTTACTTTACCCTCTATTAAAAGTAAATACAACAAAACTAAAATACGTCATCAAATAAAGAAAATTCCACGAGCATCCAAGGATGTGAGACAGAAAAAATAATTTATGTCAGCATAGAAAGATCTAGAACGGTTAATGGCCTCAAACGTCATCATACCGTTAGCTAAAAAGGAGGTCACTGACCTAGAAAGTAGATCAAGTACCGCTAAAGTATGCTAAAGTACCGTTATGATATATAGATAGAAAACCATTAATTAGCATACAACTTCTACTACAGTGTAATGAGTCATTATAAAGTCGTACACGCCTGTTTAGAGTTGCAAGGCACGGTGGAGTGAGATGTGGAGATAGAAAGTCCAATATAGGTTCCATCTCGGCATTTGCCAGGTGTGATAGAAAAAACCTGTAAGGATGGACGGCCGCTGGAATCCCTCCCAGAACTTTCCATATGCTAAGCCAACGCACAACCAACTGAACTACGACCGATCTGTGTGTTGCGAAGTTCGAGTGTCTAAGTAAGTTAGAAAGTCACACCTGAGTACAACGTAACAACAATCTAGTCTAAACTCTTTAACAGGAGAGAGACCAGATGACAGTGAGTGTAAATGGTATAACTTCAACCCACTGCCGCACAGGTCTACCAAAAGCAAGAAGTACCAAAACACCTCCTCCCACGTAGGTACCTTTTTGATTGGCTTTCCAAACCTTTATAAAAAATGTAAGTAAGACTGTAAAAAATGTAAAGTAGTAGACACAGTTTGGGCATTTATTTCTCCATAAATTTATTAGTCACTTTTGAGGTGCGTGTATTCATGTGTATTTTAGTGTTATATAAGATTTTCATTTTTAAAAAAATATGGAACACTGTTAAAAATTTATAATTTTTGTTTTAAGAGCCTATTCTTATTTTTAATGCTAGTTTGAAATTTTGAAGTACCTATTTTAGATCTCTAAAACTTGGTTTATAAAACCTAAAAATATGCGCTCTAGTAATCACTTCCCAGTGTTTGTCACACTATGTTATGGATGGGCTGTATATTACGTTGACCCCGAAAAAATCTTTTTTCGAAATCTATCGTCCCCTAGTGACGAAAAGTGTGTCCCGTGTGAATGATTTCAGATTTTTGAAGGTGTTTTGGAGGTTCTCGATCGACTTTGAAAATGTTGTTTATACAACCCGCACAACATATTACTAAAATCTGCTCTCTAGTCGCTTCATCACTGTATTTTTCGATTGGCATGGGATAGGGCCGGAATTACTACTAAGTCCATTAGGGCTGGCCTAATGGCAAAACTTTCAGAGGGGCGCACTTTACAAGAAGAAATTAGAAATCGCTATTTAAAATGCGAGAAAAAAAATATTTGGGAAAAGATATCAAGGACCATGTAGGGAAGGCGCCAAACACCATCACCTTTGCTCGGGCGAACACTCGTACATAACTGACTTCTGGTAATTTAAAGTTACGTTACTTTACATTGGAAATAGTAAAACAATCATTATTGCTTATATTAGAAATGTTATTTACTCCTAGTTTAGCCTTTGTACGTACCAAAAATCATTTTTATTCAATGCTAGATATAGTGTATGGAAGTCATCTATACCCCTGCCAGTAATTAACAGGTATTCTTTGTATTGGAACACCCTATATGTATGAAAGCGTAAGGAAAACTAGTGTCTTTTTCTAACCTGTCTTTTCTAATTATGAGTGTGGGTTTTGTCAATATCGACCCTCTTGTCAGGTTCGAGTCTATTCTTTAGAATGCATTCCTCCGGAATGAACACATTCTGGCTGTGTTCTTCGATTTAGATAAGACCTATGGTACCACCTGGAGATATGGCATATTACGCCAGCTTAATGACTGGGGTATTAGCGGTCACATGGCTCATTTGGTTTCAAATTTTCTTGGATATCACTATTTTCGTGTCCGTGTTGGTGATCGTTTCTCACAGCGTTATTTACAGGAGAATGGCGTACCTCAAGACAGTGTGCTGAGCGTCACACTATTCGCTGTTGCGGTGAATACTGTTATGGCTTGTATTCGCCCTCATGTGCAAGGTCTTTTATATGTTGATGACCTGACGATTGTCTGTGAATCAGCAAATATCAACCTCGCATCTAGGCAGATCCAGTTGACCCTAATCTTGTTGAGTGGTCACACCAGACTGGCTTTCGTTTTTCACCCACAAAGACAGTAAGTCAGTGTGCACTTCTGCCGTAAACGGAATTGTTTTATAGATCCTGATCTCTTTCTTGGAGACAGACAACTCCAGTTCGTCGAGGAAGTGCGATATCCTGGTCTGATCTTTGATAGTAAGTTAAATTGGCGTTGTCACCTTCACGAAATTAAGATTTCCTGTACCAGAACTCTGAATTTGTTACGTGTTTCAAGTCATCCCACTTGGAGTACTGATCGTACAACCTTGTTTCACCTTTATCGCGCACTAATTTTATCCAAGCTAAATTAAGGTTGTCACGCTTATTCCTCTGCACGATTTTCAGCCTTACATACGCTCAATAGTGTTCAGCATGCTGGAATTCGACTCTCCACTGGCGCGTATCGCACAAGCCCTGTAACCAGTCTTTGTGTCGATGCCGCCGAACCTCCGCTCGAGATTCACCGGATGTACCATGTGCTGAGTTACTTTTCCAAGATATCATCTTTAGTTGGAAATCCAGCACATAATACCGTAATGAACCCAGTATAGCGGGGACTTTATAAACGCCGTTGTCACGCTACCTGACCACTTGGCATTCGAGCATCTTATTTGTTGATTCATCTGGAACAAGATCGTCCAACTGTCTGCCGTGTCCGTTTTAGTCTCCGTCCTCCGTGGACACTTGTTAGCCCGCGGACTGATATCTCCTTGTCAACTTAAAAAAAATCGGAGACATCTATGATTGAGTTTAGGCAGCGTTTTCGTGAGATGCAGAGTCAGTGCCCAAATTTCATCTCTCTTTTTACCGATGAGTCCAAATCAGAAGAATCTGTTGGATGTGCGTTTGTTATAAATGGGGAAGCCCATCAATTTTGTCTTAATCCCAAAGCTAGTATTTTTACTGCTGAACTATATGCCCTTTTAAAGGCTTTGGATTTTATTCTGGTTCGTCGTGTCAACCGTATCCTTGTTTGTACAGATTCGCTCAGTGTTGTTCAAAACCTCGAAAATATGTATTCTAAGCATCCGCTCGTGCAAGATATCCTATGTAAGACACAAGCTATCTGCTCTGCCGGTGGTGAGGTTGTCTTTTCGTGGATACCAACTCATGTTAGTATCCATGGTGATGAATTGGCAGACGAAGGAGCTCGGGTCGACTCTTTAGGAGCTAACATTGATATTCAGCATGTCCCATTTCAGGACATGTTGATATATTATAGACAGGTTACAGGGAATGAATGGCAGCGATGATGGGATGGCGTTGATGTTAATAAATTGAAAAAATTAAGGTAACTGTTGCTCCATGGAAATCATCTTGCAGAGATAGTAGAAGTGAAGAAGTACTTTTATGTCGCCTACGTATAGGACACAGTCGCCTGACACACGGATATCTGTTGCGACGATTGGACTCACCACATTGTAATAATTGCAATGTAGTTTTAAGTATCTGTAACGTTCTCTTAGATTGTCCAGGATATCATCATCTCAGCCGTTATCACATCCCCAATGACATGGTGTCATTGTTAGGGGATGAGCCAAATATGTTGCGGAGAGTTTTTATGTATGTTCGTGAGATTGGTTTATCCCCGTCTCTTTGAGATGATTATGTCCCTTAGCTGTTTAGTTTTATGTAGTATTAATGGTTTGTTTCGTGACGGCCCATTTACAGCCTTCACGTTTTTAAATTGTTATGCTAAAGACTCTATTCATCTTTAGTTTTCATACTCGTTCTTTCGGCCATTTACGCCAGTGTTTTATATTTCTGACGACCTTTTACATCTTCAGATTTTAAATGATTTTAATGTTTTAGTTTTCTTATTTTGTCCAAATAACAGCCAAGTTTAGACCACTTTACCAGAGTTAATAATTATTATCTCGTGATTATTATTATTATTAAATAGCGAAAGA
The DNA here is from genome assembly GCA_022664845.1 of Lepisma saccharinum. NCBI lineage: Eukaryota > Metazoa > Arthropoda > Insecta > Zygentoma > Lepismatidae > Lepisma > Lepisma saccharinum. Next base: position 21,589 of record JAGDQP010015527.1, read on the forward strand.
GAGTAATTTGTCATAACGTGAAGTGGGAAGGGGAGAAGGATAGGGGGATAGGGAGGGGAAAGAAGGAAACCCTGGAAGTCATGCGCCTAGGGCGCCTAGACGCATAAATCTTACGCTGGGCTTGTTTTGTGTCCGTTTTCATGCAGGTTTTTTTTTTACAATTTTAGTTTTATTTAATCTATGAAATGTCCCAGAAATGCCCTATTTCATAATAAAATAAGTTTTCCTACAACTATTCCGGGCGAACAGAGCATGGTTTGTGGGATTTGAAACCGCCATAATAGCTTCAGGGTTGCTTCGTTTCGGTTTATACCTTAACAAGTCCAGTTCTTTATTACTTTCAATATCTACTATGTTTAAAATAACCACCGAGCTGCCGTAGCTCAGCGATAGAAGGTTGCCGTAGCCTTCGGGAGGTCGCGCGTTCGATCCCAGCGGTCGACCATCCTGACTGAGGTTTTTCAGGGTTTTTTTCCTGTCACCCCAGACAACTGCCAGGATGGCGCCTTTAGCATAGGCCCTGGCCGACACCTTCCCGACTCCTTTCTCCCCCCTTATCCCAGACTGATCCTTAGTTGCCTAAACGCCATAAATAAAATTCAATTCTGAAAATAACCCAGAGGTCACCACTTGGAAGTAGTATTTATGTAGATAGTTACTACCTTTATGTACATTGTTGTTTTGAGTCGTTTTGTGTTTTAAGGACTTCCATGAAGTGTTAGTTGTATTTTATCGTGATAGCTTACAATAATGAGTGTATACAGTGTATAGGAAAGAGTTGAAATTGTGGCAATATACTTTCGCAATAATAGTTGTGCTGGAACTACAACTCGAATCTATAATGGGAATCATCCAGGCAAATTTTATCACACCAATATCTTTCACAGCTCTTGATGAAATTTATGGTAGCTGGGTCAGTAGCTAACAGGAAACGTCATAGGGAACGGCGTGTAGGAACTGAATTCACTGAAGTGGCGGTTCTGGGTCATGTTTCTATGGACAATACGCAAAGCACTCGGCAGGTGTCTAAAATATCGGGAATAGAAAAGACTAGTGTCTTGCGCATTTTAAAGACCCATAAGGTGAAAGCTTGCAAAGCGCATCTTCTACGGGAACTCAATGAAGATGATGGTGATCGTCGACTACAGTTTTGTGAAGAAATAACCGAACGCATATGGACAAATACGAATAGAATTTGTAACACCTGTTTTTCTGATGAATGCACATTCTTGTTAAGTGGAATTGTAAATCGACACAATTTACGTTATTGGAGCGATAGAAATCCAAGAATCTCCATTAACATACATGTTCAATATCCTGAAAAATTAAGTGCTTGGGCCTGCATCTTTGGTAACCGGATTATTGGTCCCATCTTTCTGCCAGATAACTTGAACGGATACGCCTATCTTGATTTGTTACAGAATTATGTGGATCCTATGATCACAGAAATAGTTGAAAATGATGTAACTTATTCGGAAGACATGATCTTTTTCTAATAAGATGAAGCGCCACCACATTATGATGCGCAGGTTAGGAGGTTTTTAGATAAGTCATTGGATTGGTAGGAGAGGTCCTATTGAGTGGCCTGCAAGGTCCCCTGATGATTCACCTTTGGATTTTTTTTTGGGGGGGGGCACTTAAAATCTAAAATCTACACTACAGTGCCACATCCATTACATGATCTACGGCAAAGAATAGTGGAAGAGTACCGAGAAATAACACCAGAAACCCTACAGGACGTTCGCAATAATTTCGAGCAACGCCTTTACTACTGTATGGAAGTTGAGGGCGGGCACTTCGAACATCGAGTAAAATAAGTTTTTTGTTACAAGTGTGAGTTTTACGGAGTGTTTCAAACTGTATTTACTGCCACACCATTTGTCTTTATTAGAAAATAACTTCAATGTATAATACACAATAGTTAATCACGTGATTTCTGTCTTCATTTATCTTTATCACGTGATTTTTGTCTTCTGTTATCACAAGTTCAGTTTCAGACAAACCAGAGGGTTCAAGAGCAAAGCAATGACCTTAAGCAGATAGTTACAACTGTACACATATTAAGGCTGGTGCAGAGTATCTTGTCCTTTAATAACTATTATCTTCCTCTTTTGGGCACTGTAACATTTCTAGCATTTAACTATGTCCAAGTACATTTCTTGCAAAGCATTCACAGGCACTTGTAACTTTCTCGATTTCAGATATATCAAGTTTTTTTTTATTTCATATTTAAATTCAATAAAAACGAATCCTTTTTACAATAACGTGTTAGATGACCTGTAGTAACAAACAAACAAAAAAACATACCACTGTTTACTAAGGCGTGTTAGTCCGAAAATGATCTTTCTGTTTCCAGTCTTCAAATTGTCAATCCGCAATATCTCACAGACTTCTTACTGACATTCGAATCAAATTTCATTGTTGTCAAAGATTCAACACTCTTTCAAACGATGTGTCACTTGACGCATATCGCTATTTAAAACAATTGAAGGTTTTGCCGCTAGACCTCAGTGCGTGGGGCAACATGCTTCATGTTGATCATAACGAAGCTAACAGAAGTCATTTTAGCTGTATAATGGATAGTTTATTCTATTCACAAGGTTTAATAGGATAAGATATTACTTCTTTTGAGGTTTTCGTATGTATACTTAGTAAAAGGTCGAAATAAAATTTCTCCCAATCAAAAAGAATACAATTTTTGTAATTCGAATCGAAGTAGCTTTCAAATGATAGGTTACTCGCCCTATGTTGTCGTTTAAGAAAATTGAAGGTTTTGTCACTATATCGCGGAGGATGTTTCAGAATGTTCAAGTTTACCTTAGTAATATTCCTAGAAGGCCTCATCTACTGTTTGATGAGTGGTTGAGGGAGGGATTAATAGGGTAAAATATTACATTTTTGGAGATCTGGCTGTGCATAGTAAGTAAAAGTTTACAACGCAATTTCTTAGACGTGCAAAGAAATAAGGGCTTCCCCCATATCGGGATGGGCGTAAGCCACAGTGCTGTTACCGCTCATATTTTTTTTATCTTTATTTTAACATCGTAATGCTCCCAAAGTACTTAGTCAAATTCAAAAAGAATTTACTATTTTTGTAAATAGAATCGAAATAGATTTCAAATCAAATGTAATTGCCCTTTAAGAAAATATAAGGTTTTGCCACTAGAGCGCAGAGGATGGGGCAGCACACTTAAAATTAGCACGATATCTTGTCCCCCTCGAAACTAGAGTTGAGGTGTTTAGGGATTTTTCAAACAAACCACTCTCATACGAGATAAAGGGAATGGCAACTTTTAGTTTCACCAAAATATTTCTTATGTCAAGACTTTCAAACGAGATATCACTCGACACACTTTCCAATTTGAAATTTTGAAGTTGCCCCCGCCTACCCACCTTGGGGGGCTTGGGGGCCAGCTTTTATAGCTCAAACTGATATACCCTCAAAAGACTGCTGGACGTGTTTTTTCATTTTCTTACTTATAGCCGTTCGGGCGATACAAGGGGTGGTAACGGACTTTATGGACATGATCTTTGAAACTCCGCCATTTTGAATAGAGACAACATAGCGACTTGAAAGTTTCACCATAGTAATTCTTTGGTCAAGACCTTTCAAATGAAATATCACTCGACACCCTTTCCGATTTGAAATTTTGAAGTTTCGCCTTCCCTCCTAGAGGGAGCTTGGGGACCAAGTATTAAAGCTTAAAGCCTCTCGAAATAACACTGGACATGCTTTTGCATTTTCTCATATTTGTAGCCGTTCGGGCGATACAAGGGGTGGCAACTTTTAATTGCACCACCCTGTATATGTGATCGACCTGCTGTCTAGTGGTTACCGTCGTTGACTGCTGACTCTTGGGTCCCAGGTTCAATTACCGGCTCTGCCAAGGGACTTTCTCCAAAGCGAGAGGGTCTGGAACGGTGCCCACCCACGATCGTGATGCAATTGGAGAGCTGCTGTGAAAGGCAGTGGCGATCACAGTTGAGAGTTTCGGTTCTCCTCTCCCAACATGCCTGGTCAGCGTGGGAGCAGTAGACCAACTCCTCCCTCTGGGAAAGGCCTCATCCAGTAGTAGATTGAATATTGTTGTAAATCATTATTATTATTATTATTATTATTATTATTATATAAGTGGGCTTCAGTAAATGTTTGGCCCCCGTAGGAAAATCTGAAATGATGGGCCTGAAAAGATGGCTACTGTTAGGCCTCCCACTTGTAAAACGATGGACGTATGTATAACTCAAGAAAAATCACGTGAAGTACTTCGTAATAAGATATGTTTAAAGGGAAAGGAAATGGGGAATGGCCTATTTCTGTTAACTCTTCAGAAAGATATATATGTCGTTGGTGCCATAGGGATTTGGGATAAAGCACGAGTCTGTATACTCCACCGCGACGTCAGGTAAGCGTCCCAACGGATCTGGTTTAGAATACAGGCTAGGGCATATATGTTCGTGGATTTTAGATACTTAAGAGCCAATGAAGTCCAGACGGGTCGAAGTCATTAGTTACTAAAACGGTCTAAAATGCAAAGTTTATGGGTCTCTCTACTTTCCCTCGGGAACACATAATTACAGTTCTTGAAAATATATTCGATTGCTGAAAGAATCTGAAGAAAAATGGAAAAGCGAGTGATAGTTGATCGGGATAAAATTCTTGGAAAACATTTGGATTACTTTGTACTAACTGTTTTCTCGAAATGAATAGAATTTTATTTATGACCTTTAGGCATCGAAAGCTCAGGCCGGGATAGGGGAAGGTAAAGGATGCGGGACGCTGTCGGCGAGGGACTGACGTTAAGGTGCTAGCCTGGAATTTTCCTGGTGTAACTGTGGAAAAAACCTCAGTCAGGATGGTCGGTCGCTGGAATTGAACCCACGACCTCCGGAATGCTAAGCTACCGCTCCACCACTGAGGTACCGTCGCTCGGTACTTGTTTTTTGGCAATACTGAGTCTTGACTTAAAGTTCAGGCAGTGGACTTCTAACTCTGGGTTTCTGATGCCAATTATACGACGTATTACCACAAAAATGGGCATCGGATCCATTAATTGCATTAATTACCGAAAAACATAAAGTTGCCCTGATCGAGAAATACAGCAATTGCACATTAAGGGTAAATGCTAAAATCAACTTTCTCTGCAGGCTCTCAGTGCTCAGTGGAAGGCATATCCAGACTTAAGAACTTGTCAATAGCAAGTCGTATTATACTGTGTGAGTATTGTGAGTAAAATACACCAGAGGTATACTAGAAGCAAATATCATATGCAAAGTACAGAAGGAAATGTATTATAATTCAATATTGATCTCAAAGAATTCATTGATATTATACAATGGATGAACAACCAGCCAGTCATACAATTCACATTAAAAAACATTTAATGAATCATTATGTAAATATAATGGGAGTTTTTAAAAAGAGTTTCAGACCAATTATTTCATAATTATTAATAGATTTTGATAACCTAAGATATGGTATATAAATAAGCTTATTATTTCTTGTGCTATAATTGTGAATACTTTCTTTCTCTACATCTTAGCTCTGGTAACTTGATGTTTCTGTACACTAAAACATAGTAAATATATAGGTTAATGGCTGTCAAAATTTTTAATTCAATAAACAAAGGTCTACAGTGTGCTTTCTGAAAAGAGCCGGAAATTACTCTGATAGTTTTCTTCTGCAGCAATAAAATATCACTAACGTGGCTTGCATTACCTCTTAGTATGATGCCATATGAAATTATGCTTTGAAAAATAAAAAAATAGCTATCTAAATAGTTATCAGGCACGCAGTTCTTAAGATGTCTTGATAAATTACATTGTAGACAGCTTGCCACTAATATATTATATGTGCTGATCTCATGATAATCTGTAGTCTATCAATTTAAAACTATTATAATCATCAAGAAGTAATCTATCTCTTAAACTAAAGTACAACTGCTGTGTTTTATTTCCATTGAGCGGAAACCCATTTGCTCTGAACCAGAAAGATGCTTTAGATATTGTATTTTCAGAGATTGATTTAGGCTATTAACATCTACATTTGAATTAAGGAGAGCTGTATCATATGCATACAACACTGTATGTGCTCCCACATGAAGTGGTAGGTCATTAACCATAACAAGGAAAAGTAAAGGACTAGAAACAGATCCTTCTGGTACTCCAGTCTTAACTTCAGTTATGCTGAAATTCTCATTATTCACACAAATTATTTGTCTATGATCTAGGTCTAGGACCTTAATAATTTTAGATCATTGTCTCCTATACCATAGAAAGCCAGTTAATTTTTAAGCATTGTATGATTAATGCAGTCAAAGGCCTTACTTAGGTCACAAAAAATGGCTTGGATAAAGCCTTTGTCCTGAAACACTTGATAAATAACTTTAACTGAAGAATCAATAGCATCAATAATTGTTCATATGTTTTTTTCTGAACCAAACTGTGAATCATTTAAAATATGTTGTTGTTCAAAATATGTAGAGAGCTGAGAATAAGTAACAGATTTATATATTTTACCGAGTATTGGAACTAGGGCAATTGGCCTGTAACTAGCAGGACAGTCCCTTTCATCTTTTTAATACATTTTTTATTCATGAACACCCGATGAACAAATGTTAGTGTTAGGTGATATTTCACACAGCTCTTTCTATTGAAGGTTGTGAAGCTGAATCCAAGATGGCGGGTTTCAAGATCGCCGCCGGAAATGCGGATTTTCCCCCTTGCCTAAAAGATTTTCAGGGATAGAACAATTTCGATATCGACAGAACAGTTCACCAACCTCCCTTGTCAGTGGACGTCCATCCTGACTAAGAGTTTTTCAGTTATTATCAAAGTCATAACAGGCAAATGATGGGATGGTTAGTACAAACTAGTTCCTGATCAACCTTACAACATCCTTTCTCCATTCTATCTAAGGCTGAGCCAGAGATACCTAAAGGCCATAAATTTAAATTCAAAGCACAATTTTGTAGACGATGTCACAAAGTTTAGAAGGCAGGAAGCGTGAACGTTGAATGAGGTTCCACAGATACCTAGATCAAATAGTCTATGTGCCCCCAAATAAAAATTGAGATACTACAGTAGATATACTAAGTTTCAGACACTTCGTACACGATACCAGTGGGTCAGTCCATGTGAAATCTTCCAGCTTGGCTGCTCGACCCCTTTCAAATATAATAATAATAATAATCACAGCCGTATTCGATCCACTGTTTGATGAGACATCTCGATGGAAGGAGGAGTTGGTCTACTGCTTCCACGCTGACCAGACGGGTTGGAAGACGACAGCCGAAGCTCTTATTTTATTCATAGTAGCTCCCCAATTGCTGGGTGAGGCACCGTTCCAGACCCACACGCCATGGAAAAAATCCTTGACAGCGCCGGGAATCGAACCCAGGACCCCTCAATTCGTAGTCAAACACGCTAACGACTAGGCGAACGGTAAATATTTGAACTTTAATATTTGAGTTTGAAGGGAGCTACAAATTCGGTGCAAATTTGGGGGTGAATAATGTTTATGCGTGCTATAATATGAATATTGGAGGTTCTTATCTCAGGTGGGAGACCAGATAAAAATCTATTTTTTATATGTTATGTCGGGAGAAACTAAAGAAGAAAATTCGACTTTGTTATTTGAGTTTGAAAGGAGTTGCAAATTTGCAAATTGGCGGGTGAATAATGGTCGCGCGCGCTTTGGTAAATGTTATATTACCACCAGGGTGCAAAAGAAATATGTGAATGTTTAAAGTAGATCTTAAAATATCCTTGCAAGAGAGCTTATTTTATGTATATCCACTGTTCAGTTGGCTACGTGGCTGCTCCGTATTTCCACTCCTTCTTTTTTCATTCCATTATGCAGCCAAGCCTTTGGCAAGACGTTGCCACCTCTCTTCGTGCATGTGAAGCGCTTATACAGCTGTCTGTATCTCTTAATACTTAAGCATATCAATTATTATTACCGTAGTAAATTCGTAATTCTGATGGTAATAAAAGAATATTTATTTTCAGAACTAATCTTTATACAAGTTATTAAAGCACGCAGAAGCAGTATTCATCCCCAATTTGCAAATGTGTAACTCCCTTCAAACTCAAATATCAAAGTTGAAATTTCTACCGTAGTTGCTGTGTATAATGTGTGAGAAAATAGATTTTCATATTTTGTTCCACCAGATATATTGGGCCTCCAATATGCATAAAATACGAACTTTTGAAAATCCAAAAATTCATAAAAAGTTAAAGAATACTTTTTTACATACTTCGATATACTAATATTGCACAAAAAATCAACTTTGATATTCAATCTCTTCCGGTCTAAAAAGCGGCCTGAAAACCAAAATTGTTTCTATTTCAACAATCACATTTGGATGCCATTTTGACCTGTTTGATTGCGTTTTAGGTTATCAAGCAGATGCCATTGGAAAGATTGTTTTTTGTTTGAATATCCTATGATAAACCAGTCCGCAGTACAATTTCCGTAAAATTCTGCTAACACAAATTTGGTATGCGCCGCAACACAAAAATGCCAGCCATTAATTGGTTGGTATAAAAATAAATGAATACCAGTTTTGAACTGTTCTTATATAAAGGATATAAATATTAAAAAATTGTTTTTTGAAAGGGGTCGAGCAACCAAGCTGGACGATTTCAGATACACTATGCTCTAAATCTTGGTTGAATAAACGTTGAATTGTTTTGGATAAACATGAAGTATGTGATACTTTTTGGCATTTGTAGAGGCCACAATTTGTCTGGCTACACCGCTGTACTTGGATCCTTCTCAAATAGACAGAACCGCCTTAGCTTAAAACCAAATGGGCGCGAAGACTTGTATCACATTCCTGGCTAAAATGCGCAATTCCTCAGTTGGATTACCTGTGCTCAAGTAAAGACAAAGATATCTGTTGGCTGTCGTGATCCTTCTCGACTTTATTATCGGTCCTAGCCTCTTACAGGTGAGTTTTTGTTCTCGGTGCTTACCACTGAAAACTGCTTTGCAAATTTCTAATAAGAATTCTTGATAAGTTTGTCTGATACATCATCGACCCGATCGACTGGTTTTCATTCGAATGAAGGTCCATAGGGGTTCAATGATAGCCGGTCCAGGTGGTCGAGCGGTGAGGATGGTTTATATGGGAAGGATATTTCTTCCGAGTACCTCGAGAGGTGTTACATTTGTATTATGATCAAGGTGGCCTTCAACTTATTGATATAATAATTAAGAGTAAAGTAATATTCCTGAAATACAATTACAAACTGTTTTTTATGGAAGAAACACTTACGAGTCAATGGTTACACTGTTGGACACAGTCGTTACCAACCCCCAACCCACCAAATTCTAAATATTATCAACAAGGGTCTGAAGTTACTAGTGTAATAATAAATGAATGGAGTTATCTGTCTTATATGGATCAGCAATGTTATTTGATGCCAAAATTGATGTATAAAGATTTCCTTAAAACAAAAGTTAATCTGTGTGACGTCAGAGTAATACAAAAGAATCCAAATAAAAACTGGCATTTAATATGGTGTAATATCCACAGTAGTTTTCTGTCTCATAAAGTAAAAAGTCTCTGGTATACTGTGGTACATGATATAATTCCTACTCAAAAACGAATGTATGATATCAAAAGAAGCAATAGTGCGCAATGTGTAAAATGTACTCAAGAAGACACGTTGCAGCATAGATTAACAGAATGTCCGACGATAGTTAAAATCTGGCAACGCTGTCAGACAATGTTAAGCATAATATGCCGTAAACCAATCGGTTACTTTACTTATCACTTTCTCTTGTGGCCCGACTACGAGTGGTATCCGAAAACAAAACACAACACAGTAACATGGTTGATTGCGCATACGGTGTGTTACCTCTTAAGTAGTGATACTGTATTGTCAGAGGAAGATTATCTAGACTTTTTGAAAAGAACAAAGTGGAAAATATTACAAGCTTGCAATGGAAGAGTGTTGTTTGCAAATTTTTTGAAAATTTTAGATGAACAGAAATTAATATAGTTGTGTTACACATAAGATTAGCTAATTATGTAACAAGTATATGAAATATTGTTCTGTACTATAGAGTTATTTACTGTGCAAGTCAACCACGCTGCTACAAACGATATGTATTAGCATACTTAATGTATCTGACTTTTAGCAAATAAAACAGAAATTAAAAAATAAAAATCGTCAAGACGTTCGCTTCTTGAATAAAAGGTCCCTGGTTCAAAGCCCCCTCGGGTCAACATTTTTTTCTTTCAAAATATATTTTAAAAAAGCGGTGTAACACGATAGTCTGTCGACTCAAGGATCGTTGGTTCAAATCCCACCCCAGGCATGGATGTTTGTGAGTGTGTTTTAATCCAATAAAATACAAGTATAATACGAGTCAGACAGCTCTCGTAGGGCCAAACATATTTAAAAAAATGGTAGAGTGCTCACCTCTGGTGCTTGGGGTCCACGGTTCGATCCCTGCTAATGTCATGTGGGTTTTGTCTTGGACAAACACCATGTGCGTGGGTTTTCTCAGTGTTCTTCCGTTTCCCCCATTCATTCTACTAATACATCCATCATCATCCATTCGGCCAGAACCAAAGTTGCCTAAAGACCTTAAATATTAAATTAAAACTAAAATTCTTTCGAGAGAACAGAGGCATGTTTTCACATGTGAAAATTGCTGTATCTATGGTTCCGGCATGAGTTTTGGCTCCTTAGTTTTTTCATTTAATTGTTTCGTATATCTTAGCGGCACCATGTACAGTACAAGTATACTGCATTTTGCACGGCGGGGCGATGGTAGTTTCAATCAAAAGAACTTCACTATTTTGTCTTTCTAAGTTCACCATTGTCCCATCGCAACCTAAAACCTGTAGAGGAGAGAAATCAATCTTACTGTCATTAAGATATTAAAAGATGCTCCTGATAGCTTAGTGGGCTGACTCTGGAGAAACGTGTCCTATATTCCGCATTTCTTACTCTTCGATCAAGATGATAGCTATGTTCTTAACCTCTGTCTTTTCTGTAAATGCGATCACCTATACTTTCCATGGATGTAAAAATTCCTACAATCGGATCTTCCAGCGAGATTTTGTCAGTTTTAAAATAAGGAAGAGCACATACAAAGTTAATAATTATAAATTGTTTTTGTAAGTGTTTTAAGCCGCAGGCATTGAAACTTTGCACAACGGTCGATACAAATATGCCTTTAGAAGATGTAATAAGTAAGAACACGTCAGTAGCCAATACTAATAAGGTATTAAGATGAAGTAATAAAACAATATTGTTGCAGTAAAACTTATTTTATCATGCAATTGTACATTTTGTAGGTATTTCATAGATTAAATACGGCTAAAGCTGTAAGAACTGCATTAAAACGGGTCCCAATCAACTCGTTTATCATAAACACACAAATCAAGCTCATGCTAATCAAGAAATGCGATGATGGAGCGAGTAGTGAGCCGATTTTAATACTATGTTCTGCGGGTTGTATAACCAATATTATCAAAGCCGATCGAACAGTCCAAACACCTTTGAAAAGCTCAAATTGCTCACACGAGATCTCTGCCACCAATCACATTTTCTGTCATTAGGGCACGATTTCGAAAAAAGAAAGCTTTTTTGTGACATCCTACTGTACATCCGTATGTTGCTGAAAAGGCTATAAAAGCAACTTGTAACCACAACTGTACGTTTAACCGTTTCTATAGAAACAATACAATACTGGACTCACACCGGAACCATAACTTTTTTGGTGTAAAATGCAATAAAATATATTTGATCGTGCTAGTAGAATGATGATGTATTTCATTTTCATAAAATTATAAATTTAATAATGTACATAGAGTACCTAATTAATACATGACAATATACAGGGTGTAACGGAAGCCGACCGACTAACTTGAAGGGATATAATAGTACATCAGAAATTAAAATAAAAGTCTTAGTTACCGCAATAGTAATTTCGCCACGTTTCGTAACTACAGGCTGCCGAAAGCGTGGTAAAATTAACTTTATAGCTTGAAATTACCAATACCATTAACAGTAAAGCTGAGACGGCATGATATCGCTAGTGACTTCAAACCTATTATATCCAAATAATGCATATTATAAAATTGTGCAATGGGTGATCCGAAGATTTTCCAAAGGGAGTACGTAATTCTCAGTAAAGGTAGGTCGAAATGAACATGATTATCTGTAAGAGTAAAAATGACATGGTGTAATCGCCGTCATCCAATCGTGCAATAACATTCTTTATCATTGACTACAAATAAAGAAAATATTCGTTGAAAGTATACGTAATTCTTACCCTTATTTGTTATGCAACCATCTTTAGAAAATCGTTTGTCATACATGTATGAAATTTATTGGAGATATTGATTTGTTGCAAACGGATTATTGTTACTTCCTCAAACATTGTCCCATTCATTCTCATTTTAACTCATCTTTGATTCAGATAATATCTGGGAACTTACTTTCTTAGCGAATCCCTTGCAAACCCGTTGCACAATTTTAGAATATGCATTTTGGATAAAATATAACTTGACGATACCATGCCGCATCAGCTCTATTGTTAGTGGTATAGGAAATATGAAACTAAAATTGTATTTTCCCATGCCTTTGGTAGAGTGTAGCTCGGAAATGTGGCGGAATTTCCACCCCGGTCAGTAGAACTTTTTGCTTATTGTTTTATGTACTATCATCCCTCCATGTATATCTGTCGAATTCTGTTACACTCTGCATATCTATAAGTCAGTACGTCTCTGAGTGTTGTAAAGAATTCTTCTGCACTGCAAGTCAAAGTACGCCTCCGAAAATTGCGATCAAGGCATTGAAATGTGAGAGAATCGTAATTCAAGGGAGAAAAGCCTAGCCAATGTATCTCCGGGAGATAGATAAAAATGAAATTTTGAACACATTCAGCGAAGAGGAAAGATGTCGGTTCTTCCACTCTTCGTGATGGAAATTGCTGTTAGGTCTATTTTTCCAGCAACTAAAGCTTCAGTGAAGCGCGTATTTCCTTTGTCGAATTCCCTGCAAATGGGAGAAGAAAACGGATTAAGATAGTCTAGTAGTTTTCAGCCGCGTGGTTAAGATTTATTTTTTAAAACTCTTGTGCGTACATAACTGCATACGTTTATTTCAACGAATGATGCAGTAAAAAGTCCACGTTTATGATAATAATTCGTATGTACAGAAGATCTAAGCAAAAGCGGTAGAGTGTTTATCAAAGGCATGAAGTGAAGAATTTAATCATTATCTTCTTATTACGTCATCATCATTATCATCATATTCAGCCGTTTTCTATCCACTGCTGGATGAAGACCTCACCCTTTTCTTTCCACATATCTCGGTCTGCTGATATCCTCATCCATGTAGCTCCTGAAAAACGCCTGATTTCATCTACCCATCTTACATTTGGACGTCGTCTCGGTCGTTTCTTTTCTCTAGGAATCCAATGTAGTACATTTGTCGTCCACCTTCCATCTGTTCGCCTAGCTATGTGACCGGCCCATCTCCACTTCATCTTCTTCGCAGTCTTGATTACATCTTCTACCTTTGTTTGTGCGCGAATCCATTCATTTCTCTTCCTGTCCCTCCTGGTTATTCCTAGCATGCACCTCTGCATTGCTCTTTCTGTGACTCAATCTTTGAGTCGTTTACGCATTCAATGTCCAAGTTTCACAATCGTACATCATTACAGGTAAGACATATTGATTATAAACTTTACGCTTCAGACACATTGGTAGTTTGCTTTTGAAAATAAAGTGTAGTCTTCCAAAAGAACTCCACGCCATTTTACATCTTCTATTTATTTCATCAGTCAACTTTGCATTCGATGTTTTAATCTGGCCTAGGTAAACATACTCATCAACTATACCTATTGTCTCTCCGTTAATCTTCACTTCCTTCTTTGCAGCATGTTGGTTGTACATTACTTTTGTTTTACTTAAGTTCATTTTAAGGCCTATTTTCGAACTCTCGTTACTCAGTTCTTCCATTCTGGTTTGTAGTTCTTCTGCACTTGAAGCAAACAGGACTATATCATCAGCGAACCGTAGATGATGAAGATATTCGCCATTAATTTTAATTCCAACTTCATCCCAGTTTAAATTCTGGAACACTCTCTCCAGGACCGCACAAAACAGTTTTGGAGAAATTGAATCTCCTTGCCTTACCCCTTTTCCAACTTTAAATTTTTCACTGTCTTGATGCAGCCTAATGACAGAAGTGGCAGTCGAGTAAATGTTTCGCAGTAACTTGATGTATGCACTTTCGATGCCTTGATGTTCAAGTGATTTAAGTACTGCTGACAAGGAGACCGAATCGAAAGCCTTTTCAAAATCTATGAATCCCAAACATAGTGGAAGTTCATATTTATTAGTCCTTTCCATAACTTCATTCAATGTTTGTATGTGGTCCATTGTGCTAAATCCACGACGAAATCCGGCTTGTTCCCTTCCCTGATTAAAATCTAAGTCTCGTTCAATACGATTCAAAATAACTTTGGTGGACATTTTGTATAGGACTGACAGTAAACTAATTGGTCTGTAGTTTTCGACGCGTTCTTTGTCCCCTTTCTTGTACAACAAAATGATAACGGCATTGTTCCAACTTCTGGGTATTTCTCTCTTCCTCAGGCACATAGAGAATAATTTCGCAACTTCCTCTTTCATTTTTTCACCTCCCCATTTAAACATCTCTGCTGTGAGTCCATCTTCTCCTGGTGATTTTCCGTTCTTCATCCCTCGAAGTACTTTATCCACTTCTTCTTTCATTACATCTGGGACTTCTACATCATTTTCTTCTAAGTCTTTATTTCCTAGCTCTTCCTCGGAGTAGTACAATTCTGTGTAGAAATTTTCAAATATGTTTATAATTTCATCCTTATTTCGTGTTACGGTCCCGTCTGGTCTCTTAACTGCAATTATTTGCTTTTTCCCTATCATGAGCTGCTGTTTGGCTTTCTTCAGGCTCTTGTTTTCCTCGATTGTATTTCTAACAAGATTTTCTTTATATCTTCGTACATCCTCTCTTATTTTCTCTCTTACGGTTTTATTTAGTTCTATGTACTCAATCCTCTTTATGCAATTTTCCTCTTCTTTCATTTCCCTTCTTTTCTTCATCAAGAGCTTAGTTTCTTCTGAGATTTTGCTCTCTTTTTTCTGCTATCTCCTTGGCTGTTTTTCTTATTATCTCAGTCAGTATTTTATTTCTGCTATCGATGTCTTCTTTATCTTCTAACTCTTCCAAGGCGCTGAATCTGTTGCTTAGTTCTATCTCGAATGTCTGTCTGTGTTTTCCAAGATTTTCCAGATCTAAAACTGACGGTTTTCCTCTGATAAGCTTGTTTCTCTCTAGTCTAGTATTTAGTTTCAGCTTATATCTCACCATTCTATGATCACTCGAGATTTTGAAACTGTTTAGAACAGACACGTCTTGTAGAATTGCCCTGTTATTTGATAGAACGTAGTCTATTTCGTTTTTGGTCCCATTTGGGCCTTTCCATGTCGACTTCCTCTGGGGCGGTTTCTTGAAAAATGTATTGGAAATCGACATTCTGTTGGATATGAGAATTCAAGTAACTTCTCTCCTCTCTTGTTTCTTTTGCCAAATCCAAAGTTTCCCACTTTCGTGTCACTGCTCTGCTTGGTTCCTACTTTCGCATTGAAGTCTCCCATTACAATTTTGTAATGCGATTTGCTACTATCCAAAATATTCTGGATCTCCTCGTATAGGTCTTCGACTTCCTCCTCCGGGTGCGAGGTTGTTGGAGCGTACACTTGTATAATTTCCATACTGTATCTCTTGTTAATTTTTATTACTACCCGTGCGATTCTATCTGAAATTCCTTCAATTTCTGTGATTCGTGACTTCAGGTATTTATTAATTATAAAGCCAACGCCTGTCGCTTTTCCAGTTTCTGTTCCTTTGTAGTAGAACGTGTGCCCTGACGGTAGTTCCAACTGTTCTTCATTCTTCCTCCACACTTCTGATAGTCCTATGATGTCCCACTTAATCCTCTTAAGTTCATTCTGCAGTTCTTCTAATTTGTCCTCTCCTGCAAGTAACTTACAGTTGAGGGTCGCCACGTATAGGTCCGTTCGAGTTGCCGTGTCGGTGTTCTGGCAGTCTACAGTCCAAACCTGGGCATTTTGACCCTCTGACTTCCTGCAGGACTGACCGCTGCCGTTGCCAGCTGCATTCCGTCCTCCGGGCAATAAGGGCCTCCGAGGCTGTTTCCTTGCTTGTACCATCATATGTAAAGAAAGGAGGGGTGCTGACATTTGACTCACCACGCTGTCAGCTAATACGGGTTGGTGAGCAGCCCATCCATGTTCGTTCGCCAAGCAGTTGCTTGGGTACTAACAGGCCCCATGACGTGAACGTATGGATTGGACATTAGGCGTCTACCCCGGTCAATTCCCTTAAGTCTCAGCAAGAGGAATTAAGGGGTCTCCTCCCAGTTAGTGGCAGAAGCCTTTTGGGGCGACAGTCCCAGCTTCCCGGTCCTGTCCCGGTTTCCCGGCCCTCTTATTACGTACATGAATTTATTTATTGAAACCTTACATATCTGACCTTGACGGCGTACTAGTTGTCACTTCTAGCTACTTACTGGCACTATGGGCATTGGAGGAAGTATCGGACAAGGTTTATATTCTACCGCCTGCTTGAACTGAGAAAATCCTGACAAACTCAGTCATTCAGTCTCGATCGAAATTCAGCAATCATAACTGGTAGACCACAGATACTTAATTAAACCTATTTAACGAAATACAGATTGTAACTTTCTTTCAAGTTGTTTAAATATCTTTGCACTATTTTGAGACTAAATAATGTCAGTTTATCATGTTTGCTAGATTCATGGCAGAATGACTATGGCAAGAAGAAGCACTAGTTGTAAATTCAAGTTAACATCCTGGCATACATCCATTATGATGAGCAAATTTAACCTCAAGGTTACTCAGGAAATCCATCCCAGAATTTGCAGAGTTCGAGACGATAACGCTTATCCTGATACGACAAGCTCGACCTGCAGGTGTGCACTTCGTTTGCACTAACTTTACATAAGAATTTCGTACAAGATAATTATTTCTTCTTAAATTTCATGTTTAGTGATTTACTTACAGGCTTACTTCTGATTTATTCTTCAGTAAATGGTATAGGTTTCTTTTATCATATATTGTTATTAATTTCTTACCAGCAAAAAGAAAGAAAGAGATAACAAAGAGAACAAAATGTGAATTGAAATACTTAAAAAAAAAGGATGTAATTAAAATGTGAGAGTAGTTGATGATGTTAGCAATGGTATACGTATATAAAAGTCCTACATGCCAATTATTAAACATAGAGAATAACGGATAAAAATAAATGTTAAAATACTATTCTTATACACCTTTTTGCGATAAATCTATCTTCATCACTCGATGGACCAGGTAAGACTGAATGGTTTGGCACTGTAAATATCCATAAAATTGATTTGAGCAAAATAGTTGAATGAGTCACTCCACAGTGTTATAGCAGGACACATTGTGGTTAGACTTGTAGATGTAAGCAATGACTTATTTACCACTGAAAATAGCCGGGACGGAATAGACGTACTGAGGATGTAGAGCAGAAGGGCCTCCGAAGTATGTTGAGTATACACTATGCAATAATATGAACTCCCTGTAGACCAACAATATTTTTTTAAATTTAATTTAAAGACCTTTAGCAACTTTGCTTCAGGCCTTATGGATGATTGATAGAATGAAGAAAGTGCAAGGAAACGGGACAACCTCGAGAAAACTCACGCGCACGATGTTTGCTCACCACAAAGTCCACATGGCACGAGCAGGGATCGAACCGACGACCACAAGCACCAGAGGCGAACGCTCTACCATTGAGCCACCGTGGCCCCACCAAGAATAAAAAATTTACATAGATGCTATCAGATACACCAATTAAAAAACTATTTAGTACATCCACCATTTTGCGTCAGTAACACAAACAATGTATCTTAGTGAAAAAAGCACTACCACTTTTTCCACGAGAATATAATAGAATTAGGTACCAGATAAATTGCACAAGACACCGGAAAATTTTCCACCCTTCGTCCTCTATGGTAAAAATAACACCATGTATTCAACATGAAATTGGCTTTTAGGCAACTTTGGCTCAGGCTGGATGGATGATGATTGGGTGAATAGGTAAAATGAATAAATTGGGAGGAAACGTGAGAATCCCGAGAAAACAGACGTACACGGCGTTTGTCCACCACAAAGCCCTTGTTCTAATTTTTGTTACTAAGTTAAATTGGCGTAGTCACCTTCGCCACATTAATATTTCCTGTACCAGAGTTCTGAATTTGTTGCGTGTTTTACGCCAACGCACTTGGGTACTGATCCTACAACTTTGTTGCGCCTTTAACCCCCACTTATCTTATCCAAGCGTAATTATGGTTGTAACGCTTATTCCTCTGCACGATTTTCTGCCTTACATACATTCGAGAGTGTTCTCCATGCAGGAATTCGACTCTCCAGTGGCACGTATTGCACAAGTCATGTCATCAGTCTTTTGTTGATGCCGCCGAACCACCGCTCGAGATTCACAGGATGTACCATGTTCTGCGTTATTCGAGGCATTTACGAACGCCGTGGTCATTCTACCCGACCACTTAGCGTTCGAGCATCTTATGCCGTGTACATTTTAGTCTTCGTCCCCCGTGGACAATTGCTCGTCTACGGATTGATATATCTTTATCAAGTTTGAAGAAAGCGGAGACATCTATGATTCAATTCCAGCATCGTTTTCATGAGCTGCAGAGTCAATATCCAAATTTTATCTCTGTTTTTACACATGGTTCCAAATCAGATTAATCTGCTGGATGCGCGTTTGTTATAAATGGGTAATTTTGCTGAGTTAAATGCGATTGTAAAGGCTTTAAATTTTAGTCTTGTTCGTGGTTTCAACCGTATCCTTGTTTGCACAGATTCGCTCAGTGTCATCCAAAGTCTCGAAAATATGTATAGTAAGCATCTGCTCGTGCAAGATATCCTATATACGACAGATGACATCTGCTCTGCTGGTGGTGAGATTGTATTTTTCTGGATATCAAGTCATGTTAGTACCCATGGTAATGAATTGGCAGACCGAGCTGCTCATGAAGCCTCTTTAGGAGCTAATATTGATATTCGGCAGATCCAATTCCAGGACATGTTGATATATTATCGACATATTGCCCAGACTGAATGGCAGCGACATAGAGATGAGGTTGCTATCAATAAGTTGAAATAAATTAATTAACTGTTGCTCCATGGAAATCATCTTACCGAGGTAGAAGGTGTGAAGAAGTAGATTTATGTCACCTTCGTATAGAACATAGTCTCATGACTCATGGATATCTGTTGTGACGCTTGGACCCGCCCCACTGTAATAATTGCAATGTAATTTTAAGTATTCGTCACGTCCTTTTAGATTGTCCAGGATATAATCATCTCAGACAACGTTATAACGTCCCCAATGACATGTCGGCAGTATAAGGAGATGATTCTGATATTATGTATGTTCGTGAGACAGGTCTATTAACAAGTATTTGAGATGATTATGTCCATCAGCTGTTAAGTTTTATCTAGTTATCTTCTATTAACATGTGAAGGCCTATTTACAGCCTTCTGATTTTAAACTAGTTACACTAAAGATCATATAAACTTTAGTTTTTCTTAACTTTTATACTGATCCTTTAGACTAGTAGTTTATGTTTTGAAGACATTTTACATCTTCAGTTTTGCACGGTTTTATTTTCTTAACAGCTATGTTTAGATGTGAAAAGATAAGGGGTTTCCCCGTATCGGGACGGGCGAAAAGCCATAGTGCTGCTAGCTTCCATAAAATTCATTTTATCTTATCTTACCACATGGACAAATGACATGAGCAAAGATCTAACCTACGACCCCTAGTGAGGTGAACTTCAGCAATTGAGCAACCGCGGCTCTGCCATGACTTCCAGGAAATTTTTCGAACCGTCTCAATTTTGACAATTTTGCTTTATGGCGGCTACTCATTTAATTGAGGTGACCCATTTAATTGATGAATTTGCATAAGAGAAAAGTAGAATAAAAAAATTAAGTTTTAATTTATGTTCTCTTTTGTTCATGCTACGCGCGTAGAAGTTCTGAAAGAGACTTTACTATATAAATAGTCTCGTTATGTAAATAGAGTGTTGTACATAAAAAAAAAGCCATAAATGAAATGAGGTACTCGTATTCTAGAACTGAGATCTGATCAAAAGTCATAGTAGAATAACGCTGGGCAAAGGGGCACACTTTTTATTTAGCACATAATAACTTTGGAACCAAAAGCGATAACTAAATGTTTAATTCATTGCTTAAACCTTGAAATCTGTTCAGCATCGTACTGCGAAATGAAAGTAAAATATTAAAATTTGCGGACCACAGTTGATATTGATTAGAGGTATAAGAAATGCCAATTTTGCGCGACACTATGCGGGCAAAGTGAAACACAACTTGATAGCAATTTAATATTTTATGTAATAATCTAGAGCAGGGGTATTCAAACCTCGGCCCACGAACCGCATGTGGCCGTCAAAGGTTTTGATGTGGCTGGTGAAAGATTCTCTACAAATTACGATATGCGGCCCTTGTGAATGTCTTCATATCAACATGCACGGCAGTGCATGAGCCAAGTTCTTCACGTCAGAAAACGTTAGCACTGCCAGAAGCATGTTATACAGGAACAAGAGTTTATGGCAAAATCGACGATTTGGGGGCCCCGTAAGAAAAAAGATGTTAAAGATAGGAATATGAGCTTTAGCCGTTAAGGAGATATGGTAAATATGTGCAGATGTACAAAATTTCATATTCGTATCTCAAACTATGTTCTAGTTGTGGACCCCTGAAATTGCACATTTTAGGCTAACTGACTCACTCACTCACTCACT
>JAGDQP010015528.1:0-13166 GCA_022664845.1 Lepisma saccharinum
ATCAGTGTTTATATTTCTACATATCTCAATACCAACTTATATTCAATGATTCTTTTGTATTCGTTACCTTTCTATAATTTATCAACTCTTTCGGAAGCTTTTCTATGCAAATTCAGTCAAATTACATTTTATTATGCAAAATCAGTGTTTATATTTCTACATATCTCAATACCAACTTATATTCAATGATTCTTTTTAACCTCTCAATCTTCTTTCTCATTTCTTTTTTTCATTAACAAAATTAATTTCTTTGCGCCTGTAGGTATCTCGTTGAAGCCAACCCCACTATTATTTTTTTTTTTTCATCCAAGAAAAAGGCAAATGCCCTGTGGCATTCCGGAGTACAAATGTGTGTTCCTAGCCAGGGAAAGGGGCGAGAAGCAAGGGTTGTGAGTAACAAAAAATGTATAATTATTTTCTGAATAAATCAATACAATGCAGGAGCAAGGCAACAGCGAAAGTCTCATTCAAAAATACGTGTCTCAACTTGTTTTCTAGTTTCATTCAAGAGGGAGTGTCTCAAATAACGACCTGTCAATCCACGGAGTACATTTGCGTGGCGTCTATAGAATTCAGACAATAACCAAGTGTTCAATTAATACGTAATTAAATCATGGAGTGCGAGGCTGTTGTTACTCTACTAACGTATTCGGAAGGTTTTGAGATCGATCATCCTAACAAGGTGTTGCAGGGGGTTTGGTGTCATACTAGACTAATGCTGGAATAGTACTGTCGAGCCAAAGGTGGCTAAAGGCCATAAATTTAATTTAATTTAGTTCAGTTCCAAATGATCAAAAATATATTTGACTGTAGTAGTAGCTTATTACGGTCATTCGTTGTTGAATATAGATTTATCCAAGCATTTGTATAGGTTGAAGTGTAAACAGATTTTCCTTATGCTAAAGTAATTTTGTTTCGTTAGACTTTAAAACAGTCTGACCTTGAAATATTTCTAAGATGGATGAGTGAGTGTCTTAAGGGGTTCCAGATTCGTTACTCGATTGAGCGAAGGAACGATGGTCGAACTTTTTCCGTGTGTGTAATCGCTCAAATAAAAAGGTAAAGCTATCCCCTGTGTGATACGCACGCGCCGTGAACGCGGGGATGTGGAGGTAGCGCTACACATTTTCTTGACCTACGGTACGAAGTGAGGTGGGGTGGTCAGTCCCGTCTGAGCCACGGCGACTCATGTAATCGGTCAAATAGTAGAACTAAAAAGACGTCGTCCTCTACACCCCTTGTTTCGCACCTCTAATTATACTTACCCAGCTAACGTCACCTAGTGATGATATTTCTCTATAGATCATTGATAGGGAACCATCATATGTTCAAACTTTGAACTTCAATGTTCGTTCAGACAGATCTTTCCTATTTCCGCCACTAACCTTTGGGTATAATCTAGGATGGAGACCTTGGACGTTCTGTTCAGCTTATTTTCATCTGCAGTTGTGCTTGCTGAGTGATTTATATGCTCTTCCGAATTGCGTTATACATTAACAGCGATTTAGTTCATGTTCTTGTTGACTTCAGCGCTTTCAGTGGCTGAAGAGGGAAATCAAAAGAGGACTTTTCGAACTTTCACGTCATCTTTCTCCATCCCTATTTAGCAGGCACATATCCAGAAATTGGTTTTGGGAGGAGTTCATGGGCTTCCAGGGGAGGGTCCAAGGTGTGTTTGGGCACGAAATGTATATTAAATGTGTATCATTATGCCTAAAATTATACTAATTCTGTCTAAAAGTTCTGGATTTTTTTTGGGGGGAGGGGTGGCGGACCCAGCCCCTACTTCCCTCCTATTCAGGTTCTGCCGATAAAAAATCTTGTTTTCTGGGTTTCTTTGGATTCCCAATCGAATGGTGCTAAGCATTTTCAGAAATCGAATTTACAAAAAAATCGCATAATGGTCCTTTGTGAACGTTTTTATCGCATGTGGTTGGCCAAACTGTTCAAAATTATCACGTAATACTGCCCATTAACAGTGGTATTTGGAAACTCTCTGGTTATCGGGTAAAATCGGGTCACCACGTGAGACTGGGTCCCAAACAAGATCCAGTGACCCGGTCCAAAGCTGAACCCGGTGACCCGTTTCAGCTCTGATCAAAGTTCTTTTGAAAAACACTCGAAATATGCGGAGTTGCGGCGCTACAGAGATCAAAATGTTGAGAGACAAATTGAACTTTGATTTACTAATAAACCATTATTGTCTTGGCGTCATCATTTGTCGAGATATGGCGTCATATGTGACGATGCCTTTACCGTCGAAACTAGGCATGTTTCGAATCTTGATATTTTTTTCAGTGTAACCAACCTTAATCATAAAATATTTTTACATTCGGGAATGTATGAGCATAGGTGCATTTTATTTGTGTCTCAAAGAATTTTAGCGAGCAACATAACACCAAAGCTGTTTAATTTCTGTATTGCTCTTGATCTAAATGCTAGTTGACATCTTGTGTATAAAACACTGACTTTTTGAATATCGTCTTCTTTATTTCAGAAAATAATAAAGTGGAATCACTTGTTTTAAGTAAAATGAATTTTGAATCATTTATACGAGAGCTTCTGCTGGTGAAACAATACAGAGTGGAAGTCTACTCTAATAAAGGAACAGGCAAAAACAGTAATGATTGGTTTGTTGAATTCAAGGTAAGGATTTTCTTTTTTTGTACTGGTTATAATTTCTTAAGTTGATATCTTTTCCTCTAAAGAATTTTCGGAATAGTGTAAGGGCACCGATCGTAGGACATACACCAATAGTCGGCCATTTTCACGTAAATACAATTAAAACAAGACCTGTGTCACATAAAATGTACATAAAAAGTATCTCCAGTTTTCGGAGAGCTCTAACTTCAGTTTTGAATTTGAATTGTATTTAGGGCTTTTAGGCATCTTTGGTTCAGGCTGAGCTTTATCTTGACATCTAACGTAAGTTTTACCAGCTATCGATAGTTTCATTATATACTGGGGGAAAATACAAAGTATCTGGCTTTCCTGCTTAGCTTAGATGATGCCGGAAATGTTATTTGATAGTTTTAAGAACAACATCCTAAAATTTAGAGTAAAACTCTGTTACTTTTTAAGTTTTAAGACATAAATTGTTCCTTCAGATATTAAAATGTTTTGTTTTGAGTTTATATCATAAACAATACGCAGTAGTCATATCTATTATGTGTTTTATTGTGGCCGACTTTAGGTACATATAATTCTCAAGCGATCCTGTTGTCGGCCAGGGTGACTGATTAGTTGTGAGTTAAGTTTGTAGGTTTCTTTTCTTTTTAACAGCACATTATGCTTAGATCTATTTTAATTTAAAATGGATAGATATCGTCGCGTTCAAGGCAGACGGTTTAAGTGTACTATTTTTCAATTTTCTACCAATGCACAAATAGGTGACAAATGTGAAACGAGCCTGAAACTCAAATAAAAATAAGTTACAAATAAGTCCAATTTTCCTAAACCTTCTTTCATTTTCAAACACTTTTCCTGTAAAATTTAGTAAATGTAACTTCAAGAATATAATTATGTCTTCAAGGATGTAATTATTTCTGAACTTAAAAGTACTTCTTTTAATGGGTATTTCCCTTCCTTTTGACATGTAAGACAACTGGTACATACCTGGCTGACCACTGGTTCTGAGGGAGCCGACCACTGGTGAAAATTGTTTTTTTTTCTCCTAAAAACAAGCTTAATACGAAATACGTGTAACATTGTGAGTGAGATTTTTTTTTTTTTTTTTTAGTTGTGAAAGATGTAAAGTATGACAGTAAAGAGTGTAGGCCAAAAAAGGAATTTGGAAACAAAATAAGTCAACCAGTCCCTTAATTGGCCGACCACTGGTGCCCTCACCTTATATCGGAGAGAAGTTACGGTTGAGAAGGAGGAAAGAAAACGTCTTAACGTTAAAACACATTTTTGCAAGTTGTTATTTAATTTCCATGTAGGTGTGAGCGAGAGAGATTTGCCAACATTTTCGGACATTTTCTTTTTTTTTTACCGTCGCTGACTGTTGCTGTCTCTAATAAACTTACCGTACATTTAATTTGTTTACTTGTAGTAAATAGGAGGAATGATATTCAGTGAGGTGGACAGCTTAAAGTAACTAATTAGTGAGTAGCGTTTAGATAAGTGGCGGAGCTTTTTTTTTCTATCTGCTTCTGTGTAAAACTAGCCGACTTCCTTTAAGCTAATCATCTGTTGATTCGCTTTTGTTTTTCGCTACACACAGCATACCGCCGCTGTGTTCTCTGTCCTTGGGATTGCGTTACATTTTCCAATGTTTTAATTCGATTAAGCAACATGTACGGCCCGGATTTCTAGATTTTATTCCTGCTTGGTGACATCACTATTGTTACATATACGAGGGGGGATCAACTGAAACCCGTTCAGTGGTCATGAAATAAATTTTATTTCGAGCGGAAACTTGTACACTATCTAGAGGCGTCTATGGTTAGCGTGCAGTAAAAATATTGTTCAGAAGAAGTCACCATGAGCATTGAGACACTTGTGTCACTAACTTACAAATGCCGTCCATGTAAAATTTGGACGGCTGACTATCAAACCAATCACGCACAGCGTCCTGAACCTTAGCGTCAGACTGAAATCTCTGACCTTTCAGTGCCTTCTTTAGAGGCCCAAAGATGTGAAAGTCACAAGGTGAAAGGTCAGGGCTGTAGGGCGGGTGTCGCAACATTTCCCACTTGAATCGTTGAAACAAATCCTGCACTTGGTTTGCAACTTGTGGACGCGCGTTGTCATGCAACACAATGACTCCAGCGGTCAATAAACCAGGCCTTTGGTTTTTGATGGCTCTCCGTAACTGTGTCAAGGTCTGACAGTAGCGTGCGGCGTTGATGGGCTGTCCTGGTTCCTTGAAGTCGAGCAGTAATGGTCCATGGCAGTCAAAGAACACAGACACCATAACTTTCCCCGCAGACGGTTGCGTCTTGAACTGTTTGGGACGTGGAGATGAGGGGTGTTTCCACTGCATACTTGGAAGCCTTTGAACTCGGTTCAAAATGATGCCACCAAGTTTCATCCTCAGCAACAATGCGCAGCAAGAAGTCGTTACCTTCCAAATGGTAACGGGATAAATGTTCAATGGCGCAACCAATACGCTCCAACTTTTGGTCCTCCGTCAACACCCTGGGGATCCACTACGCGCACTACGCCCAGATCTTTCACAATGTTGTGAGCAGTACCATAACTCATGTTTAACCCGTTCGCTATGGATTGAATATTACTGCGCAGCTATAGCCGCATTCACCTTTTCACGCGTGTCTTCTGTGGCAACAACATGGGCTTGACCAGGACGGGGATAATCAGTGGTTTGTTCACGCCCCTTCCGAAACATTCTGGCCCAGTCCACCACTGTTGTTTTGGAGACGCATGCATCACCATACACGTCTTTCATACGCCGGAACACTTCAGCTGGTTGACAACCTTCGGCACTCAGAAACTGGATGACGGCACGCTGGTCCTGTTTGGACGGATTGGGGATCTTGAACTCCATCTTCCACTCGTTATACCTGCAAAACGGAAACACGTATCAACAACATTCCTACACCCAACACACAGGGACATTAGCCATTACACACTATAAACAAACAATATTCTCCTACACACTATACCAATAATACATGAAACGAACGACGAACGGGTTTCAGTTGATTGCCCCTTATATATTCGTTTCAGTAATTTCTACGGGGAGATAGGGGGGGGGGGCAGAAGGATTGAAAGGTAGTGGGAGGAGAGAAAGACTACCATATTAAATGTTAAAAAATGAGCAATTATAGATTAGTCATATCACTGCAGTTGTTAATAACACCGAAGGAAGAATAAATTTAGTGGTTTAGTTATCCTCCTTTGCACCATCTTGAAATCCACCATGTTGAATTTGACTTGAGTTTTGTAAACAGAAAGTTAGTCTTGTGATATACTATTCTGTAGAAGCCGATAATGAAATTGTTTAAGGTATTTTTATTCACGTGGAGTTACAATGTATTATAAATATTTTTATTTACTAGAATCTAGAGAGAAATTACTTGGGTCATTCAAACATTTTGCAAGTGACCTCAGTGTAGATGAACTAAACACTCGCACGGTGCACACAGCAGTCATAGCTCGTCCAGTCTAAAAGAGAAATGGAGGTACCGAAGCAGCTTGTTCGAGTGTCTTTCTTGTATAAAGTGGGCCTGTCAGATGCTGCATCAAGTCGCCGCATATGCCAAGCATTTGGTGAGAATGCCGTGAACGAACACACGGTCAGGCATTGGTTCCAGGAATTCCGTTCGGGAGATGTGAGCCTTGTTGATGAACCTCGCAGTGGACGACCACATGTGTTGGATTACGAAGACCTGAAAGCAGCTATCGAGGAGGACTGGTTTAACGCGTGATGAACTTGCAGAAAGGTTCCGTGTTTCCGCTGAAACAGTCAGACTGCACCTGCATGGGATAGGGAAGTCATACAGGTTAAGCAAGTGGCTATCCTACATTGTCGGCAGCGAGTAACAGCCTGTTTGTCCTTGCTTACTCGGCACCTGAACACACCCATATTTGATCGCTTGCTCACCGCTGACGAAAAGTGGGTCCTCTATGACACTCCCAAGCGTACCAGACATTGGTTGTCGCCACGTGATCTGTTCCTCACACCTCAAAACAATCTCTGCACCCACGAAAAGTTATGCTCTCTGTATGGTGGACTTATCGCCAAGTGGTACGTTACGAGCTCCTTCCACCTGGTCAGACCATCACTGCTGACCTCTACTCACAACATTTGCAAAGGGTGCACCGTGCATTGCGGCAGAATGAGTCGGCATTGGTGAATTGCAAGGATGTGCTGGTCCTCCACGACAATGGCCAAGCCAAATGTGGCAAAAAACACCCGGGAGACCCTTCAGCAACTTGGCTGTGAGACACTGTACCATGCACCGTATTCACCGGACCGTGCACCAACAGATTACCAACTGTTTCATTCCTTCGACAACCACCTCCGTGGGAGATCCTCCTCCTATGAGGGAGACCTGCAGAACGCATTCACGGACTTCTTTTCCTCGAAGACCGCCGACTTTTTATCACCAAGGTATTGTGCAGCTGCAAGAACGTTGGCAACAGGTGTTGGATGCTGATGGAGCGTACTTCGAAACCTAAAGGTTCGTACCGTTCACTGTATAGCCCTTTGTTTATCACTGCTCTAGAACGGCAAAGACGTTTTTGGTTACCTTGTAAATGAGGGAAGTCAGTGCGAAATGGGTCCCTCATCCAGGAACAGAAGATAAGACGGAAGGAATGTGCGGCGAAATAGCTCACTATGTTTTTACCTAATGGTTCGAAACGGTTGGCAGACATTTGTACTGGACATGAAAGCTGGTTCTACTATTACACATCTCCAAACAAAACCTAGAATTTTGAGTAGTTGGTCGAAGATGACCCAAGATCATTTGTTCTTCGACAAGATTTTTTGTTCTTTGAATCAACTATTCACAATTTTCTTCAACTATAAATGGGACATATTATGGTACTTATGAGTTGTGAACATCCTGTTCAAGGAACTGAAGCTAAAACGTCCCAAGACATGAACGTTGAGGATGCTGTTGCTGCATGACAATGCATCTGCTCACAGAACAGGAGCTGTTGTTAAAAAACTAAGTGACTAAAATAAGTCCAAGTGCTTGACCATCCACCCTACAGTCCCGCCCTTTGGCTAATTGTTCCCTCGCATGAAGTCTGTCATCGCTGGAAAAACTTTTAAACGAGTGTAGGGCCTAGCTCAGGCCGTAAATTCATCGTTGCTGACAATACCTCAGTCGGGGTGCCGCAGTGTCTTTGATAAATAGTTATAGAACCTCCAAAACCGTGTAGAAACTAATTAAGAGTACTTCAAAGGATTGTGAAGATTAAAGTTTAAATTCAGTTTATATCACGGATTTTGTACAGTCACTTGCAAAACTTGTTGAGTGACCCACGTACTACATCTGGAAAATGACGAGAAAACCATGTTCCAAATATAGAAACTGAAATATATTTTTAAGCCAAGAATTGAATGACATTCAAATTCGACTTTGTATGATTGGCCTAGAACAATACCCATTTCAGTACGTGAATTTACTTGTACCTTGTATTATGCAACGCCTGTGCTGTCCAAAGGAAGTTTACGCAGTTTAATTGTACACCGAGGAAATATGTTTCAATTACTTAAGTTTTCCTCATATTCCAAATATATTAAATTTCTCTCTAAATCGTAGCAAATTAAAATACCTAACATATAACTTTCGCATGCGTAAAGTTAACGTTAAACGAATCTCATTTCTGGCTTTTCCGAACTTACAATTGAGTCGTCCACTTGCAAAACCTGTTAAGCGACAATTTTTGGAAAAATCAAGTTATAAAGATAGTTTGAATTGTCTCAGAGTTCTCTACAAAGATCTGAAGTTAGCCACGGGCAAAACTCTCTAAAATCGCTTAAAAAGGCAATGAGAAAGTCACGTCCACTAGAAAACCCTGTCAAAATTGCAATTGCTACACTTTCAAAACCTGTTAAAACCAGTTCACTTGCAAAGCCAGCTAAATCACAGTCGTAACATGGCCGCCCGGAACAATACATATGCAAAACCTGTTAAAATCTCAGAACTTTACATTAAGGGGGATTCAAAGACAATGGTTTACTTTTTCCTTTCTCTGTAGTTTGTTTCGGCAGCTTTGATTTTCACGCAGTGGTATTGGTAACACTGCTTTTAATCGCTGTGTGGTTATAATCAACAGTGGGCTGTTTATTTGCATGACTTTGTTCACGAGTGTTCCTCGAAAGAAGAAACTACGCCTAGAAACGTCACGAAGGCAAATAGGAAAAAGAATATTTTGTGTAAATAATAATTGTGCAGAGTCATTTGAGAGAATGTAAGGGGTCGTTCAAATATTACGTAATCATATTTTTGGCTAGGTAGGAGACTCATGCGACTGGGAGAAGATTGCCCTCTTCGAGACTGGAAGACGTTTGCAGACGAACAAATCAAAGAACCAGGGAACTTGCATTTTTAGTTTCAAAAGGCAAAAAAATATCATCTCCAAAACCAAGAATAAGAGTGCGTGCCTAATACAAGGCGAACCTTGCTATAACTTTGAAGGTGGGGAGAGAAAGGACAGAGTTTCAAGAACCAGAACCTACCAACTGTTATCCTCAAAGGTGTCGCGCTGAAATCGAAGAAGGCCGAAGAAATCAAAACACTGCTGAAGAAACACTAAGGAGATCAATGAAAAAACTCTGAAAATAGGTTATTTTCTCGGATATCTTCAAGGAGCAAGAACGTCTAGGAGCTGTAGATGACATAAACGACGCTGACGTTCCTTTTGAGCTGTTAGACGAACAGGACATCGAAATTTCGTAAAATGTACGCATGAAATGCTGTAATTTTTTATAACATCGATGCGTAAACTTCTCAACCTTCGCATCTCAGAAGACTATTTACATATGTCTATTTTTACTATTTACATATGTCTATTTTTAGTTCGTGCATTTTGTTATGCATATTTTGTTTGTTTTTAGTAATCTAAGCTTCAGATTGCCAATATGTTGTTATTGTGTTCTTGAGTCACTCACATGTGTTTTAAGTTTTTTGTTCCCCGCACAATTTCTCTCTCTCTCTCTCTCTCTTTTTCTCTTTCTTTCTCTCTCTCTCTCTTTTTTTTTTTCATACCGGTAATTATAAAATTTTACTAGAAATATTCCTGTGCGAATATACAAGCTTTCGGTTGTCATTATTTTGCAAACATTAATTTAGCAGGTTTTGAAAGTGAGTACGTTCGAAAGATGGCCGAACGTCAATTATAGCCCACTCAGCGAAGACTCAAAAACATCAAACTTCGGAAATAATTAGGGTAAAGCTGAATTCTACCCCATTGATGGACTACCACGAGAGGAACATTTTACAAAAGTCCCCCAAAATCCCCATGGGAGCTTTCGCCCCCAGCCCCCCTCAAAGGTTCAAAATGCCAATATTTACGGCACAGCCATTATCTCTGTAACTGATAATAGGATCAAGCTCAACTTTTGTTTGTAATTAAATGGGCTATAATATTGGTTTCCTTCATATTTACATTAAACCTAATAGTTTTTCATAAATTTAAGAAAAAATGTGGAAATAGTAGTAGGTGTTTTACTGTTAGAAAGTTTCGAGTTTTGCGCTATGTATTTTCTTATACATAAAAGTTCCTATAAAAGTTATAGCTTATACTTCTTTGAATCTACTGATGTACAGTTTTCCTAATTATTTCCGATTCAAAACCTTTAGTTATTGGGCTACTAGCAAAACCCGTTTAATTTGCTTACACTTGCAAAACCTGTTAAGCGAAAACTAAATTTAAAAAAAATAAAGAAAAGAAAACGGTTTAAGTGGGATTATACTGATTTTAACAGTCAACTCAGGAAGTTTTTGCGCCTTTAAAGACAAGAAATAAATGATACGCATTGTGTGACTCAGCCGTAAAATGTTTTCGCCAATTTCCACCGTTCCGTTTATAATGCATTTAACAGGTTTTGCAAGTGGACGACTCAATTGTCCTAATAGGCAAAGAGTGTATTCGGGTGGGTGACATGAGGAGGAAAGAAACTAGGCTTTACTAGCAGGGAGTGTGGAGGGGCGGTTGCGACGTTACCATCTTTCCTCCCCATTCTATTTGTCAGCAGAAGCGCACCGAGTTCAATCGTGTAATTCCCCCTCACACACACTTTCTTTCTGTCCGTTCTGTGTTTTTATGGTGTTCAGGTAGGGAACACAGCTTTCTTATGCGACTTACTGTAGTGCAGCTCAGTGAGGAAAGAACATGTAGCAGGAATATGTGTGACGTAAGACTAAAGTGTCCAATGCAACGACTTCCTTATTGGTGGACGGGCAGAACGAAAGGTAAGGCTCTATTCTTTCCTTATGACCAGTATAGCTCAGATTAAGTTCCGCACAACTGCCTTTCTATTTGCAAAATTTAAAAAATGGATTTCAAGATGGCGCCAGAGTTAATTCACTTTATTCCTCCTCAAGTGTTCTGAGCTACTAAAGTGATTACGCATTTGTAGCCTGCAATTACACATTTGTAACATTCAAGTGTATTGTATGTATTTATACGTCACAGTTTTGCCCTCCTTCCATCAACTGTTTAATCCTTCTTCTCCCATTCCACATGGTGCTCAGTTGCTGTAACTGTACATACATTAATAATTTCTTCACGTGTTTTATCGGATTCACAATGCCTTATCTTGGAACTTGATTTCTTCATTTAGACACTTCTTCTTGTCAGTGAAACTTAATTAACTTAATTATTGTTTCACAAAAATATTTAATGTTGCTTGGTGGGAAATAGTATGGTCAATTAATGTCATTCGAAGAATATAGAGTTATGTAACTTACGTTCGTAGTGATCGATTGAATTGTTATTAATGTCCTAAACGAGCTGGTAAGCTTCTAAGGACGGGACCTTCAGTTTTTGCTCAAGTCTGCTCCGAATCACTCCTTTCAAAGGATCCCAACGGACACTGAACCCGTGACCATGCTCTCAAATAGCGAGCGCCACCCCGAGGTCATAAGTTCATATGCTCTTTACTAGTCGTTACCAAAATTATAATTACAATTTTCTTAAACATAGAAGTTGATGTACAGTTTTCTTATACCATCATTTCAACCGATCAAAAAACCTCCTGTGAAAGGTAAAATACAGTTCCCGAACTTCCTTGTTCTTGATAGTGTAGCAAACCCCATGAACTAGAATTTAGCAAATTAAAATATAACTTCTCACTTCTGTGTGGTGCATGATGGATCACACCTGGCAGTTGATAAAAAGAACGCATTTATTGTTCTATGCGCTTCTCTCTTACAGTGACCAGCTTCCCCGCATTATACGGACAGTCTGTATATTTTCCCAAGAATGTTAAACTTCAGTCAGGATGTCTAAATGTCAAAACACCGGTCTCATATTGACTTGTATCCTCATAATTTTTGTATTAGTAGAAATGATATTTTGAGAAAATTCACGCTGGAAATGTTTCTTCAGTGCTCCCATGTCTGGCGCACTAAGGTGCACTCAGCACCCTATCAAATTGAGTATCAGAGTGTTCTTGGTATTCCTAGACACCTTGGGAGGTAAAGGCGGTCGAGCGTGGGCCTGACCACCTCACCTCACCTCGTGCCGGTGGTTGAGAATATGTGGAGCGCTACGTTCATGGCGAGTGCACATCGCACAGCGGGTATAGCTACCTTTTACCTTTACAAGTAGGCCTGTTTGGCATGTTTGTAAGTAAATTTATAAATCTCTTCAATTGATTAAAAAATTGGTATGAAATTTTAATGATAATTTGAAACTTTTATTTTTCATTAACTGTAGTGTCGCGCTTGATTGTCTCGTATGTGAGCAGAAAACGTGGCTAGTTTGTGTCACTTTAAACATAGTTCACTATATATGATGATAACGTAAATCTGAATGTCGTTCGATTGAAGCGAATTCATTCTTTTTAAAAAACAATAAAAAAATCACCACTTGCTTGTTTAACGCTATGAATATTAATCTTTATAAATTTCCTTTAGTTTATTAAATACATTGTAGATTTTATTTTTTTTTTTCACTCTGAAGTAATGGAAAATGTAATATGATTCAAACATTTCTTTCAATGAAAATTAACTTTTTTTTTTTTTGTAATTCTCTTTTAATTTCAGGCCTCACCAGGAAACTTAGTACAATTTGAAGATGTACTATTCAACAATGTGGATATGCCTGTTACTACAGGAATTGTAGGTGTTAAATTAGGAGGTGAAGCCAAGAACAGGGTAGGTTACTTCCATGTATCACTTGACATATGCTTTTATGTACAGTTAAGGACAAAAATGAGTCTGGGTTACCCTGTTATTCATCCGAGATGTTCAGAAAAGCAGGAATTGTTGTACAGAACAAGCATTGCTGTTAAATTTTTCCTTGGAACATTGTTGGCAGAACCTTAACCTTAATTTTGTAGGAAATTCCCCCCCCCCCCTCTCGAATCTAGGCCCGATTTCAGTTGAGATTACTACTCAACTTTGTCTTGTAAGAAAACGATCGAATTTTTTTTAAATAATAATAATAATAATAATAATAATAATAATAATAATAATAATAATAATAATAATAATAATAATAATAATAATAATAATAAT
>JAGDQP010015528.1:13176-42510 GCA_022664845.1 Lepisma saccharinum
GATGATGATGATGATGATGATGATGATGATGATGATGATGATGATGAACCACCACCACCACCACCACCACCAGTTGTAGAGATTAGAAAAGAAATGAAGTAGTATCTTTTCTAAGATTTTCTACATTGTATCAGCTTGTGTTGTAAATAGTAAATGTTTGTTAATTTATGATTTAATTGTTTAACCACTTCGAGGAGCACCGAGCGGCCGTAGCTCAGTTGGTAGTGCGTTGGCTTCGCATTTAGGAGGTTCTTTGTTCGGTACCAGCAGCCAACCATCCTGGCTTAGGTTTTCCCAGGTATTTTCTTCAGTCGCACCAGGCAAATGGTACATTCAACTTCCCTGGCTGACACCTTTCGGTATCCTTTCCGCTACCCTAACCTGCCCTGAGACGTAGATGCCTAAAGGCAATAAATAAATTTGACTTTCGAGGGATGTATAAAAAGTTCTGAGCCTCACCGTTGTTTCGTAGTCGGATTTTAATATATCTTACAGCAGGAGAAGCCGTGCGAGTTTCCTTGTATAGTTCATGAAAATGACTGGCCTGTCAAAACAGCTGAAAATGAACAACTTGACAGATATATCAGTCACCAACGAAAGAGATTTCCTATACGCAGCAAAATTATCAAGGTGGACACATGGAGAGAGATGCACCTTCGTACACCACCATAAAGAAATTCGCGAGCCAATTCCATTTAGAGGCGGAGAATCTTAGAAAATTAACACTTATTGGGACAGATTATTCACGACATTCAATGAAAAAACTGTGCGGATATCGATGATGTGGGAATGGTTAATCGAAGACTGATTGTCAATACAACTATCGAGAAAGTGAACATTTTAAGAGTAGGAATGAAATATATTTTAGTCAGGGTACTAAATGTATAAGGTATCTTCGGTATGAGTTACGAAACGTTGAACACAAAATCAGTAACAAGGCCGATGCGGTTGTTTCATGATAATTTGGCTCTCTCTCTCTTTCGGGGTCGTGTTCCTGTCCGATATGAAACTGTAATAAAAATTCAACAAATCAATTCTTAGACGGTAAATATTCTGCTGCTTCTACAAAGTAACTAACTTCTTATACTGTAAGTTAGTTAAGATTCGACAACGCAATCAAGGTGAAGCTCAGAATTTTTCACACATTTCTCGTATATGTATGAGTGTATATATATTTTCGTATATTCAACTTTACATGCCTAATTTGTGTGAACATGATCAAAAGATGCAGTAATTTATGGTTGAAGGATTGAGATTACGTAATGCATTGGTAAATCTGGTACCGGATTTGAGTCCTGAGATTCCTGTTTTTATACCAGTGTATATGTATTTTTACACTCATATGTGATTACATAAGCACAGTGAGTCGATAAAGTGTTTCTGAAATAAGTTTTGCATTTGCCGGAAGTATTTTTTTTCTGTCTTTTTAACAGCTTCTCGGGGTACAATGCAGGGTTTATTGAATTGGTTTCTTATGAGAAACAGAGTCGTTCGATGCACTGTGGTTTCAATGTGGATTTATTCATTTTTGTTCTTGTTGTTTCATTCTTTGCTGATTATGGCTTGGAACCATAAAAATTTCGAAGGCTTAAAAAAAAAAAAAAAAGCTTTGTGAGAGAAATTATATACATCTCTTGAGTGCCCATCACATGAACCATGGTACAAGGAAAATTGATAATGACATAGGCATGTAAAATACATTGAAACTAATGTAAAATAGAATTTGGAGAAGTTAAAATCACTAGACTTATATTTTATAAGTTTATGTGTACCGGTAATTTCGTAAAACGCATTCAAAATCAGTTTTTGTGTATTGTGAAAGTGGTTAGATTTTCAACTTGTTTTCAATATGAGCCGCTTTTTTAATGACAAATTCTGATATGGCTTTATTTTAATTTAATTTTATTTATTTATTTATTCTTTTTTTTTTTTCTTGGCGGAAAATAGGTTGTTGGTGTAGGTTACGTGGACGCAACTCAGAGGAAATTTTCGGTCTCAGAATTCCCAGACAACGACATCTTTTCCAATTTCGAGGCTTTGATAGTTCAGCTTGGGCCGAAGGAGTGCTTAATCCCTTCTAGCGAACAAAGTCAGGAGTATGCAAAAATTAAACAGGTAAATTATGCTCCAATTTTTTTTCTGTCTGTGTGTTTGCGTTGATATATACACAGTGCTTTCTATAACTCCTGCCCCCTATTTGTTTCCAATTTTAGGGTAGAAGGAATCCATGTTTTTTGCTGAAATTTTGCAAGCACATAAGGGAGATATGCAAAAATTGAATAAGGCTAAGTACACAAATATTCGACAAACGTTTTATCACTTTTCCAAAATTATATTTTTCTTATGAAAAATCAATGTTAAAATGCTCGGAAGCAGAAGAAGAAGAAAAAAAAACATGTTAAGATGAAACAAATATTGCTGGAA
This sequence comes from Lepisma saccharinum, assembly GCA_022664845.1. NCBI lineage: Eukaryota > Metazoa > Arthropoda > Insecta > Zygentoma > Lepismatidae > Lepisma > Lepisma saccharinum. Next base: position 15,601 of record JAGDQP010015528.1, read on the forward strand.
TTAATTTAGTACTAGGATTCCAGTACTCCATGACCTAGGTACGCACTATATGTGACTCTCCTCAACCTTACGTAAATACACCATTTACTATTTTCTCTGAGATGCATACAAATAACAGAATCTACTACTGAAACGACGAAAACGGTTGAGGGGTGTCCTTTAGTGCGTTAGAGTATGGTCGCGATTGGTGCGTTGTGGATATATAGGTCCTACAGTACAGGAACTCTAGTACTAAATTGCTTCTAGTACTATGTGTTTCATCTAAACAATTTTTTTCTGCCTGCCAGTATTTTTACATTGATTTCACATAAGGAAAGTATCATGTCGAATATATTGATACACTTAACCTTATTTAATTTTCATGTATCTCCCTTATGTGCTTTCAAAATTTCAGCGATAAAGTTTATTTTTTCTACTCTAAAATTGGAAATAGAAAGGGGACAGGAGTTTTGGAAGGCACTGTATGTACGTTGTATGCCGTATTTTCTCTTCCCTTTTGTACGTATATCCTTCCTTATTCTTTCTCTTTCATTTTCTCCCCTCACCTCGAAGGGTAAGAATGAAATGATTTGCTGCACCCTCTGATATCTTTTGCTTTCGCCCACATGTACATTAGTGAGTCCAAAAAGGTAAGTTTCTCTATTTTATTTATTAAGAAAAATACTGGTACCCAGCTCTGATGGTCCGGGCAGTAACGTCGCGGACTTCGGAACGTTTATGTGTAGGTACGCGGATTCGAACGCCACGGACGACCATCCTGACTGATGTTTTCCAGGGTTTCCACTCAGTTTCACCAGGAGAATGCCGGGATGGTACCTTAAGTAAGACCCTGGTCGATACCTTCTCCTTCCTCTACCTAATCGTTCCCGAGTGGACTCAGATGCCAATTTAAGTGATAAACTAGTGTAGGAGATTAGACGTGTGTCGGTGATCAAGCATACGGCATTATTTATGATTCTGCCCATGAATATCTTGATTATTGGAAAACGTGTAGCCGGACGTTACTCTTTATCTCCAGGGGAAGTAAAATCTAATTTTACGTTATGATAAGCGTCTCAACAAATTTGGTAGCTATGCTTGGAGAGGGGGACACTCAGCAAAGAATAACGTAACGAGTTTTCGCCATTAAACACATGTAAGGTAACGTGGATTGGCTAAGTCCTCCCCGTACCCATAAAAATCGTCAGGAGAATATTTGGGTTGTTTGAGCAGAAAGGTAACTATGAATAACAGGGATAAATACTTGCTTTCATATACTTTCTTAAAATCAATGAACAACTGATGAACGGTTGCATTTTATTTCTATTTCTTCTCTAATATTTGTCTGAAGGCGAAATTTTGGTCCAACGTAGTTCTATTTCTTCTAAATCCACATTGGTGTTCACCAGTTATTTCGTCTACATATACGTTTAGGCGTGTTAGCAGGATATTTAACACTTTGTAAAATGCTGGGAGTAAAGAGATTCCGCGGTTATTGTTACAGTCAAATTTATCGCCTATTTTATAAGCTATTACTGAGGTTTTCCATTACTTTGGAAGCTCCTCTTTTCTCCATATAGCACTTAACCAATTTAAATAGTTCCTTGACTAGTGCCGCTCGTCCCGTTTGAAATGTCCTAGGAGCAAATAATCACTTTAATTAATTTTCGTGTGCTTCTTTAATTTAATTTCTGAAATTGTTTTAATCTCCTTTTTTCTTTTTCTCTCTCTAACTTTAGATAGCGGAAAGAAGTGGAGTTCTGGTCACTGAAAGAAAACGAATGGAGTTCTCGCACGACAGTGGACTTGTTCAAGATTTAAATCGATTACTGCATTTCGCCTCTGGCCAACAAGAAAATGCTAGCGCCCTTCCAGAGATGAATCTCACAATTGCTATGGGTTGTATTGCAGGTGCAATAAAATATCTTGAGGTAAGATCTTCATGAGCACGTAATGTGTACGCGTATGTGTATTTGTATGTGTGTATTGTGAATGAAGATGGATCATGTGATTATTCTTTATATATTAAGTTAAATACAAGTGATGGTCTTGTTATATTGTCTTTCAATATTAGATAAATGCAATACAAAGCAGTGGTTGTGTCTGGTTTAATTCCTTGTAGCTTCTGGTCAAAATTTTCATAAGATGTTAAAATCATCTGTGCTTAAAATCGTGTCTGTATGTGTGAGAACAAGCTAAAACACGCATTAAAAAATGGTGACTGGACCGATCGGGACTCGAACCTGTTTCTCGCGCTTGCTGAGAAGTTGTTAAAATACGACCAACTTCTTTGTAGAGTAATCGCATTGCAAGCAGGACATCTGGGTTCGATTACTGGCCGTTCCTGTGACGAATTTTTCTGTGAATGTTTCTACCACAGTCTTTGTTTTTCAAGAGAAAGACAAACAGAGCGATCGAGAAATATGGTGTTAAATAGCCGATAAAAAAAAAAGGAAAATTCTTTTCACAACTGCCGTGTTCTTGCTAGGTACAAATTTTTCGGTTGGTAGAGCATTGGTGGAGACCCTGAGTTCGATATCAGCGGCTAACTATCCTGACTGACTTTTCCAGGATTTTTTCCTGTCTCAGCAGGCGAATGCCGGGATTATACCTTTTATTTAGTCCCTATCTGACTCCTTTTCCTTATCCTATCCTGTCCTGAGCCATAGAGACCTAAAGGCTTCAAATAAATTTTCAAAAAAGTTAGGTACAAATTTTTAACGTTTAGATTATATAAAGTAGAATAGAATCACTGTAAATTCGCGGTTCGATATATCTCTGGTATCATAGATAAACTTTGGAGAAACATAAGTAGGATACTAAATTGCAAGAAGAAACAGGAGATTACAAAATTGTCTAGACTCACAATAAGAAATAATTACGCTCGGCTAAACAAAACCTCTTATCAGAATCAATAGAAAATTAAAGGCGCTGTTCATCGGTCATGTTTATTTACATGTAAAACCCTCTATCTGGTGGCATCATACACATCTATGTACTGGACTCCAGTTACATGTTCAGTACTCCAGTAACCTGTCACTGATTTGTACTTAATGGTAGTTTTAGTATAATGGAATATTTACCTGATGAAACTCGATTGGATCGAGTGGAATACTTCGAAGACTCTTTTAATATCGTATCCTAAATAAAAAAAATGTTCTGTTAATATCGCTTGTAGTGTATGATTTGAAGAAATGAGTCCTCTATTAAAAACCTTTATAATATTGTTGAATGTCCTGGCTTTGACTCTAGCAGAGATGAACGGGTTTCTGAGGATATAAATGAGTTATGTAATATCTGAGTGTAAACATTTATGTATTGACATTATATTACGTAGTTTTATTGGACAACGGATTTCATTCGTTATACTGTCTACCGTGCGACGTTAATTACTCCGTTTTAAAATACAATCCTCTCCTAGTTGACTCTTTTGATGTCCCGTGTGACCTAGTGAATAAAAGTAAAAATCCTTCACTAGCATTAACTCTGCGCGTGAATCTCCTCTCTCTCCACTAGGATTGATCAGACCTCCCTCCCTGTTTATTATTAAGACCATTGAGCTATTACGGTCTCTGTTATGTGTATACTTTTTTTTTAATTACTGCCACATCGTATATGAGTATTTTATTTAACTATAGAAAATTAAATTTTTTTCGTAACGTTTAATCAAAAAGAACCTACAAAGTAAAGATACCATAAGCCCTGTGAGAAGCTGATCTTTATGTATTCTAGTGGCGAAGATAGCTAAGCGCATATTCTAGAGGCAAAGCACAGCATAAACAGTTAGAAATATTGTAGAATATGATTAATATATACTAACCGAAGTAACAGTCTTCCACATAGGTTCCCAAAGTAATAGTCATGTAGTTCTGAAATGCAAACGCTAAGGAGTCAAATACTTTTTACTCATACTACACAATAAGTAAGATAAACACTAGCATAGTTCACATGCAGTGTTATAACCTTTTCGTATGACAGTACTAATGCTTAATTAAATCCAAATTCTATCCTCAGACACGCTGTAGATTAGTTGCGAAACTTTGTGTAACAATCCTTATGAAAAGTTACAACTTTCTAAGTTAATACATCCTTAAATGGCTAACTGGCAATCCTCACAATGGCTGGGTCACAACGAGTCTTCATTCTTTCCGAAATGGGAACATTTTAGAAATAATGGGGTAGGGATAATAAATATAGTAAGCAAGGAGAAGCATAGATAAAGGCGCCATTTCCCAGAGAACGTTATTATTTTCAGGGTCCTCTGGCAGGTCTGGGCCCTTCAGATTGAACCATACCTACCACCTCTTCTCGACGTAATATCCTACAGCTAAGTTCCGTAGGTCGCATCTACATTTCAGCAAATAATGTCCGTCGCACCCTCCCTGTGAATGTGCGGTCCCTGCTACACGTAAAAGTCAGATTGTTTTCGTTGGGCACTGTTGATAACCGTGACAGTCTTTTGTTTGTTATTGAATTTAGTAAATACATGTTGTTCTATTTTAATGTGTTAGTTGATCTTTCGATAGATGCTGACGCAGTAGGAATAGTTAGTGTTATTTTCAGTTATTTCAAAGTTACATAAGTCAAGCTCATCGCTTACAATATAATACAGTAACGTGATTTTTTTTTTTTTGCTGTATATAGTAATATAATTAGAGCCCTCCAATTGGAAGTACTGGTTATTTTCGTTAATTGTGCTTGCGCAAATCTGGTTCATGCTCAGCGGTACATGTCTTCGAAGATGTCCAACGTTGCTCTACAACTGAATATAAACTTTCATAGGCTTCCATTCAAAACTAGAATCAGCGGTATCTTGAAGTGAGCTAAGTCAACCGAAAAGACGGTAAAATTTTACAGGGGTTGGACAAAAAAATCTAAAAACACGTCATACAGGACACGTAAGTGTGGCCCGCCACTGTACACCACGTGTTGCGGTTGCCGATCGTGTTTTGTTTTCAATGTGTCATGTGGACCTTCCTCTTCCGTCAGCAGTACCCAGTTCACCTGTGAGTGTCGTGGTGTGCAAGTGGTGTGGTAAAATGGGCGACCTGACAGACTTCCAAAGAGGCATGATCGTTGGTGCCCGTCTGGTTGGAGCTTCTGTGACAACAGTGGCGACCATTGTGGGGGTATCGACAGGCGCTGTGTCCAATGTCACGAGGGCATACACAATGCATGGGCAAACAACGTCTGCAAAGCACAACAGTGGTCGAAAGACAATCCTGTCCGATATTGACAGGAGGGCATTAAAACGGATTGTAGCAGCTAAAAAGCAGACCACTGCAATGAAAATTACGTCTGAACTCAATTCCGGCCTACAGAACCCGGTTTCATCAAAAACAGTGCGACGGGAACTTCATAAAATGAAAATTCATGGCAGGGCCGCGATCGCCAAACCTCTGGTCACAGCAGTAAATGCGAAGCGGCGTATCCAGTGGTGCAAGGACCACAAGGAGTGGACGCTTGATCAGTGGAACGTAATGTATTCCGATGAATCGACCTACACCTTGTTTCCAACAACCGGTCGTGTTTACGTATGGAGAACACCGTCGCAGGCCTATGATCCAGACTGTCTGCGCCCAACTGTAAAGCATGGGGGTGGTTCTGTTACAGTATGGGCAGTGATATCGTGGTTTTCTGCAGGTCCCATCATAGCCCTGCATGGAATGATGAATGCTAAGGCGTATGAGGCCATTTTGGGGGACCAGGTTCTACCCATGGCCCACACATTGTTCCCGGATGGTGATGGCATCTACCAAGATGATTTGGCACCATGTCACGCTGCAAAAACGGTGCAATCATGGTTTGAGGAGCATGACCAGGAGCTATCACACCTCCCCTGGGTCCCACAATCACCAGATCTGAACATCATTGAGCCATTGTGGTCTGTGTTAGAAAGGCGTGTTCGGTCTCATTACCCTCCACCATCATCCCGTAAGGAACTGGAGCATGTTTTGGAGGAAGAATGGTACAACATTCCACACACCACGATTCAGGAGCTGTATACGTCCATTCCACGTCGGATCCAAGCTGTTTTGGACGCAAAAGGACCATACTAGGTATGATTTTCACACTTTTTCAAACGTTTTAGATTTTTTTGTCCAACCCCTGTATGTTTATGTAACTAATAAAAGGAAATGACAATATTGTTGTTAGAACCTGGTTAAAAAATCATGAAAATGTTATATAAACTTTATAGAAGTTGTAGTTTTTAGTAGCTAAAATGAATATAACATTCAAAATGGTTAGATTTAGTTAGAAAGTAAAAGTTGGCAACAGTGAGTGAAGAGAGAGAACACATAAGGGAGCTCGGCGGAAATTCCGTTTAGATCCATATCCTGAACTAAGGCAAATAAAATATTAGAAAACTTGGGTATTTCCATCTTGTACTTTCCTATTTTCTCTGTCTCCGTTAACGTAGTAACTTCAGTTAATGGTTTAGTCAAGCTAAAATGTTGAGTTGAAAGTTTTCACGTAGTTACTAATATTGCATATATATATATAACTCCTTCGCGCAATGCCGCTGTTTGAGTCTTCTAAACCTTACCTTTTATAAGTAATTTAGTTACAGAAAATTCACTTACATTTTGTTAAAAAAAAATTATATCCTAAAAATTAAACACTAAAAAAAAAAAAAAAAATGTAGTTCTTTTTTACTATGAAAATGATTAATCCATTTGTGTAACTTAAATAAAATAAAACTAAATTAAAAACTTACTCGCGTAATAGTTTATTGGAAGCTGCAGTAGGAAGAAAGTATTTCCATTCGAAGTTGATTTTGCGTGTTAGTTAACATTAGGTCAATTTTTCATACCATATGATATTGGTGTTATTGCATATTAGAATTTGCAGAAACTTTTTATGTTTGTGATTTCTTTTCCAGTTGATCGGCGATGAATCAAACTTTGGTCAATATACGCTCTCCACCTTTGACTTAACCCAATATGTGAGATTAGACGCTGCAGCTGTCAGGGCATTAAATCTTCTGCCAACCACGTTGGAAAACCTAACAAACAAGAACCAGAGTGTTTTTGGTCTATTGAACAGATGTCGCACTCCTCAAGGACAGCGGCTACTGAATCAATGGGTGAAGCAGCCGTTGATGGATATAAATAGGATTCGGGAGAGACATGATGTAGTGGAAAGTGTTGTTAATGATAGTGAGCTTCTACAGTTATTAACTGAGGAACATCTACGCAAAATTCCTGATTTTCAAAGCTTGGCAAAGAAGTTCCAAAGAAAAAGAGCCACTCTCCAGGATTGTTACAGGTATAATTTAACAGTGTGATTACTGATTAGTTATATTTATATATTATTTCAATTTTCGAATGGCTTGTGCATAAAACGTAAGGTTTGTGTTTGTTTATTTGACGTGTTATTATCATTCTAAACAAGATTATAAGGTTCTGAGGACGGAATCTACAGCTTTCGTTTCAATGGGCTCCTTACTACTGCATTCAGTGAACTCCTCACTGGCATTTGCACCCGGGACGATTTTTTGTTCGTTTAAACTATTTTAAATAAAAATAATCGAAATGAAAATCAAACTTTTGCCCTTACAGGAAGGGAGAAAATATTGTGGAATATGTAATTTAGTCTGATAAGCATTGTGTATCCTGGTGCCCTCATTCAGACCAAGTTACCTATTTATTCTCAACAGTTTCGTTCTGTTTGTTAATAAGTTTATAACGGCAAAGGTTCGCTACTTATATATCGTTTTATTTATTTATTATTTTATTGTTTTAGTCAGTTAGTCGGTCACCTCACTCACTCTGTCTGTTTATTTGTTTCTGTTTTGTTTGTTTGGTTTGTTTTTTTCCCAACCCGTGCAGGAAACATTGTCCCCAAAGTTAGAAATGTCAAAATTATGATTCAGGTCTAGTCTTCACGTAAAGTAGCCAGGATAATGTAATTTCGTCCTTGCTTTGAACCTTAAACCCATACTAATGCAGAAATTAGGGATACTGCTTTTAGATTTTTTTTTTATAATAAAATCCTGCTACCATACATTTCGCCTATCGCTAAGTGACCATTCTTTGCAAGAAGCGAAATTTAGTGAAATTATTCTACAGCAGTCGTTCATAAAAAGGAAATCCGGAGTTTTAAGTACTTAAGATTAGTGATCTTCACCCAAATCTTTTTACACCAATAAAAATCTCTAGTCGGAAACCTATTTAAATTTGAAATTCCACGAACATGCATGCCCAGGTGGGAATCGATCCCGCAACCCTATGGATCATAAACTGAAGCGTAGTGCTTCAGAACACACTGCTACTGATGACGGTTTTTTTTTTACAGTAATGTAAATGTCAGTTGTCTCAAAAATTAAGTTGCAATCGTTAATTATTTTTGCTTTCTAAATGTATCAATTGAATTGGATTTAAGGCCTTTAGAAAACTTTGGCTCAGGCCGAATGGATGATGATGGCAGAATTGGTGGGAGTGAAGAAAGTGAAAAGAAACATGAGAATCCCGAAAAAACCCACGCACACGGTGTTTTCCCACCACAAAGCTTACATGACACGAGCTGGGATCGAACTGAAAACGCCACGCGCCAGAGGTGAGCGCTCTACCACAGAGCCACCGCAATTCATTTTTGTATCAAGTTGATGTTATTATGCAGTACTCTACAAATACAATTTAATTAAAATAGTTTCATTCGGTGTTGTTTCTGTTATTAAGTCAGTGTTCATGAGTGAAATCTAAAATCTATTGGAGAGCCTGTCTGCTTTGACATTATTTCTTCCCCACATTTATATTATTATTGTGTTTGTTAATCGCTCCAGTCTCACTTGCCCGTGTTTTCAGATGTAGAATTACACTCTCATTCCGTACTTTACCCGTTCTATTTCTTTGTAGAATTTATCAGTCTTTGTTGCGACTTCCTCAGCTAGTACAAAGTTTGGAAACGAAAACTCAAGCAGCGGCTGTAGTAGCCATGTTTGTTGAGCCTTTGAAGGAATATTTGAGCGATATGGAACGTTTCCGAGAAATGGTGGATACCACTTTGGATCTTGAACAAGCTGAAAAGGGCGAATATCTTATAAAACCATCGTTTGATGAAGGATTAGAAGGTAAATGTTGTTACAACTAATGATATTTAGTTTTATTTGTATGATCAGTGTTAAGTTTTTTAATTATGCAATTGTGTTTTGAAGTGTGAAGTTCTGCATATCGAAACAAATACTTAAAAGGTGAATAGGAAAAGTACTTTTGACTCTCCGACAATCGAACTGGAGCCTCCCAGTTGCTAAGCGCTACTCTAGCAAGTGAGGAACCAGGATTCGCTGGCTGGACAGTTGTAAGCATAACTTGACATGGAATGACATCAAATTTGAGATTTTTTCATGACCTGAGATACTTTTCGTCGAAGGGCCATGTTTAAACCTCCGTAGAAAAGAAGGAGCGTGATTCAAAGTCGTATTTTTTTTTTTTTGCAAGCAGCTACTCTGTTGGTAGGTCTAAACATTTCAAAATATTGCAGCCTTCACAAAATAAAATCAACACTTTCACAAAAATATTTCTTTCAATTCGTTGCTAATTTTCAGCCTAATTTTAAGAAGAAAGAAAATCATTTTGATAAAAGGCGCTTACAGATCTTTAAAGTACACTTCAGAAGCCACACAAGGGTTTTTAATTCGTTACCCAGTTGCTAGCGCATTGGGACGGTATCTCAAAGGTCTCGGGTTCGATCCCCGGTCCAGTCACATACTTTTTACTCTTTAATATCAGATTTCAGGCTATTGGCAAACAGAAAATTTGTTTGTTGCTTTTTTCTAGGTAAACTCTGTTTGTTTCTAGGACATTTCTGTATATTTTATTTCATGGGGAATGTTGATGATGATGTTTTCGTTAAACACAATGTAATGTGGCCTCTGGGCTGTATTTGGAATTTGTTACATAAATGAAGTAACATTTGTACAAGTCAAGCATGAAATCTAGATTTGGAATCCGGAAAATCTGCTAAATGAACCTTGAAAGACAGGAAGGTCAGAGAAAATAAAAATACCAGTGCAGTCAAAAGTACACCAGACTTTCATAGAAACTTTTATTGCAGAGGAAATTCAACCTTTTACACATCACCTTCAAAGTAATGACCTTCGGCATCACCTGCTCGTCAGCGCGCGCCGCATACGTCTTGACATCTTCGACTAAGGAAAACCTGTTTAAGCCCCTGTGTGAAAGCGATAGCTAATTTCAACACTCCATGGATTTAACGGAATTTCATCTAAAATTTTATTTTCTTGGTTGTTACCGCATCGTAAGGCTACATGCTAATGTATGGTTCTGTTGTACTCACGATGTGTGTGCAAATACTTGATGTATGATTCTGTAATGTTACTAATGTTTTTTGTTTCAGCTTTAAGATCAAAAATGGATGAACTGGAGGAAGAAATTAGACAGCTAGTGAAGAAAGTCGCAAGAGATTTGGGAGTTGATCCAAACAAGACGTTGAAGTTAGAATCGAATGCTCAGTTAGGATACTATTTTCGAGTCACGCTAAAGGTTTGTTTCTGTTTGTTTTGTATCTAAACGCGGATTGGTTGCAAGAACGTCTCGAGAGGCCGAAAGAAGCCTTTTAAGTCTTAAGTATTGTTTGTTCTAAATTTAAAAGATGGAGAATGTCTACCTTGACACTTAACACTTTACTTTGTATGGGCAATTTTGAGTAACTTCGACTTCGGCCCGTCACGATTATGAATGCGATGCTAGTTAAAATTCACATTCATGACCCAGCCGAGATTTGAACCCGGGACCTTCGAGTCGCTGTCTTAGCGCCCCAACCCATACGGTTACACGTTCGGCCGTCTACCTGGACATGTTGAAAGCAAGCTGTAAAATATTTCGTTTGATCCAAACGAACTTCATCAGATTCATACAATTGAATTGATTTATGACCTTCGGGTATCTCTGGATAGAGTAGGGTTGAGAATGGGATGGGCCAGGGCCTTACTTATGGTATGATCCCTATATTCGCCTGGTGACAGCGGACTTCGAACCCGCCTGTCTACGTGTTGCCGATCCGAAGAGATGCCCATAAGTCCAATGGGTAAAACTTACACTACATTAAAACTACAATAGATAGAGCCAAATGAAGTTTAACTTCGGACTGGAGGAAGGTTAGAAAAGTTCTTTAACCTTCATTTGCCTTGTGTCTATGGTAGTTTTAATATGGCATACGTTTTACCCATTGGGACTTGTGTGCACTTGAGGAAGCTCCATTTCCTCCAGAACAAAATATTGTGCAGTTTGCTATTAACGACGTGACCAGGTCGGCGTTCGTAATTTCTTTTTAAATATTTAGAAGATGAGAAACGTGGTGTTGGCAAAATGAGTCACTGTCTATTCTGTAGAGGTTTTCACTTTTTCAGCTTAGTTTTCAAGTTTAAGATACATTTCATCTCCTTTTATATCAATAATAATATAGAATTTAATAGAACTTACTTGATGCAGTCTGCCTTTTTTTGCTTATTTCCGATCATTGTGGTGGATTGCTTTGTGATATCCATGCATTCAACGTAAATAGTAGCGATTAACTATAAGGGAACCAAGAAAGTATTGCCTCTTTTTGTGGAGGTCTGTGTTCAATTGGCCCTCACACCGTAAGTTGAATGCGGATGGAGATCAGGCGAAGGTCAGTTGTTGGTGCGGGTATAGCCAACATACTACCTGGTTGTGGCAGTTCAGTTACACCGTGAACGTGTGGAAGGACAGAGTGAACATGGGACCTCCACAGAGCGTCATAAGGGCGTGTATGCTGTACGAGTTCAAACTGGGGTTAAACGCAGCTGCAGCGGGGCGGAAGATATGCCAGGCCTTTGGTGAGGGAGTCGTGACTACGCGGACAGTGCAGCGGTGGTTTACCAAGTTTAAGGACGGTGACGAAACACTCGAAGACGCACCACGTGCAGGAAGACCAACACAGGTACCAAATGAAGATCTTCAGGCAGCAATTGAGGCGAACAGTGACCAGACATGTGAGGAAGTGGGACTACAATTCAGTGTGAGTGGAGAAACATTCGGCAGCACCTCCATCAACTTGGGAAGCACTACAAGTTGGGTCGATGGGTCCCACATGATTTGACTCCGGGCCAGAAGGCAACGCGAGCAGACACCTGTGTTTCTTTGCTGTCTCGTCTGAGGAAGGATCCATTTCTGGACAGGGTTGACATGTGATGAGAACTGGGTCCTGTACGAAGCTCCATGGCGCCGTCATCATTGGTTAGCATCCCATGAACCGTTTCCAAAACAGCCGAAACCAGCACTGCACCAGAAGAAGGTCCTCCTGTGTGTTTGGTGGACTGCTTGCGGCATCGTACATCGGGAACTACTACCAGCTGGTCAGAGCATCAATGCAACTGTGTACTGCCAGCAGTTGAGCCGTGTTCAAGAAAATCTCAAAACTCTGGAGCCAGCACTTCTGAATCGCAAAGGGTCCTCCTGTTACAGGACAACGCTAAGCCCCACGTGGCTAGGATGATCCGAGACACCATTCTACGCCTTGGATGGGAAACACTATTGCATACGCCATACTCCCCGGACGTTGTACCGTCCGATTTTCACCTGTTCCATTCCTTGGACAATCACCTTAGAGGACGCCAGTTCAAATCCCTAGTAGAGGTGTAAAATGCACTTGATACCTTCTTCGCTTCACGGCCCACTAAGTTCTACCGCGATGGAATCCATGGTCTTCCAGAACGTTGGCAGAAGGTCATCGATGCTGATGGGGCCTATTTTTGATCTTCCGGGTACGTCTTAGGTGACATCGATGTTCGAAGTTGGTGGGTGAAAAAGCGACAGAACTTCCTTTCTTACTTTTATACAAAGGAAAACTTGCATGAATAAATATATTTTCTTCATTTGATGTATAATGACAGTATTTTGCAGGAAATTAGATATATTATCAAAATACGTTGTGTGGACCGCGGTGGATAAATGTATAGCGCTCACCTCTGGTGTTAAGGATCATCAGTTCGATCCCTGGCCATGCCGTGTGAGCATTGTGGTGGACAAACATCGTTTGCGTGGATTTTCTCGGGGTTCTCCCGTTTCATCTCACTTTCTTCATTCCACCAATGATCAATCCGGCCTGAGCCAAAGTTGCCTAAAGGCCTTAAAAATTTAGTTGAAAATATGTTGTTAAGGGAATAACTACGCTGAGTGTATTGTCCGTTTCTTATATTCACAAGGACCGGATATTCGGAATTCACAACTGCCTTGGCAAATGCCTAATTTTGGCCGAAAAACCAAAAAATACGTGAGAAGAATTTTTGAAGGGTGAAGGATCTCCATAGATATTGCAACAAGTAATGAGTAATTCTTTAGTATGCGATACAAGGAGGGGAGAAACAAACAGAGACCCTTGTCAAAATAGAAAGCCTGTTATCTTCAATAATAAGAAAGAAATGGGGAAACCATGATTTTAAAAGGATTACTCGCTGGTAACTACCAATTTTCTTATCTCAACAGCACACCATTCGAAGTAATACACAATATTCTGAAATGTTAATTACTACAACCCATTCTCAGTTATCCTCATGAGCGATCGAGTAGTATACAACCAAAGAGAGCCAACTTAGCTACTTATTTTCGATACTCAGAAGTAATTATACAAATAACTACTTAAATATTGGCAAAGAAGACGAAAGTATGTGTGTGGAAGTTCTTTTTCTGGGATTTCGCGGGTTTAGGTAAAGTGGTTACAGCGCTCTACTCTTTGGGTACAGATGTAACTGCTAGGTTTTAGTAGGTGTTCAAATCATGACCTAACATACTTGTCATAAATACAAAAAAAGGTAATTCATATGGACTATAAAACGTAATAAAAGCTTGTATCATCCATCACTCAGCTATGAAGTTTTGGTCAAATCCTTAGAATTCTTCAGTGATGTACGTTCCCTTAATTTCATCATTCTACTCCAGATGTGTCCTTGCATTCTACATATCAAAATTGCATACTAAAGATAAAGAAAGAACTAGACACGCATGTATGTAGTGACATCATCCCTTTAATGATGATTTAGTAACAAAATCCCGAGAATGTGCACATTCATAAACTCGAGTTCAACCATTACATATATAAAGAATAATAACAAACCAATCATATGCCTTGACAGAGGCGTTACTAAGTAAATAAACATTTAAACCAATGCAGGCAGTCGTTATACAAAGGCTAGGAAAAACATGGGGAAAATGTTAAACCAATCGGAAGACAGGATTGTTTTCTCATCGAACCGCCAATTACAAAACAATTTATGACTCAACTTAACTTCACACGTGTATGGAGCTTGTTTATAGCTACCAAAAATAAAATAAAAACGACAAAAAATAAATAAGAATAAACGAAAATCATAATACATTTTGACAACTTGTCATTCTCCCTTCTTTTCTGAAAAAGCAAAGGCCTTCTGAATAAAAAACAAAACTTTCGGGGAAAGATCTAAAGTTCATCCACAGATGTAGCTGCAGCTCAACGTAATTTAACCTAAAACCACAATACACAATTCATATCATGATTAGATTGTTTTTCTGTTAAGAAAGAATTTCTGTAGGCACAAATAAAGTATTACTTGACATGCAACCATGCACTACGTTAACTTTTTCCACAAACAATATGTTTTTTTTTTAAGAACTACCACTCACTAAGGCTTCTTCACCACCCCACAGAAAAGAGCGCTGTTACCATTCTACCCAAAGAGAGAGAGAGAGAGAGAGAGAAAGAAAGAGAGAGAGAGAGAGAGAAAGAGAGAGAGAGAGAGAGAGAGAGAGAAAACGAGAACGAGAAAGAACAACGACATTAAAATGTTAAACTCAACTGTCTTTTATGATAAATAGAAACTTATGAAATATCTGTACCTGATTGCCAGAACCACGTACGTCCAATTTTGGCCAAAACGTGAGTAATGCAGTTTTATACAGTATTCGTAAGGCCTCACATAATGGTTTCGTGATTCTTGTTGCAAACATGTTAAATATTGTTAAAAAGTAGGCCTATTCTGTAGTTTGTCCACTTAGTTTCCATGTGAAAGGAAGTGGTTTTTCTTTTTTCTCGAAAACAAGAATTCGTGACTTACGCGGTTCTGGTTCTCAAGTACAAATTTTATTGTTACTCATTTTAGATTTAAGAATATGGTAGGAAATTCTTCCATCTTAAACTTCAGTATCAATTTCCAAAAATAGCATTTAAAACATCCATCATTGTTAGATCAGTATAAACTGTGAAACGTTCATGGGTTATTTTTATCAAGCGAAAGAATGGGACCTCTTTAAAATACTAATAACCTACCTCCAGGGTTAGGGGCCGGAGTTAGGATCGGCACTGAGGACACGTGTATTCGAATCCTACTACGGGCTAAATTGGCTGAAGAGTTCCCGAGTTGTCCTGAGATCCACCCAGGAATTCTGCTAGACATCCCCCTTCCCGTCCCCACAACACTATAATCTTCGCGGTTAAAAAACGATAGAAACTCTGCAAGACTCGACTCACCCACCCCCCATTTTGGCTTTAAACGCCCGAAGCTGAAAATCCTGGCAGATTTCCTGGAATTCAGGGTACCCAGACATCTACGTTCTCATTTACTGATAGCAGAAGAGAATTTGCTGAAGGCCGAACTTATTCCTTCGAGATTTGACAGGCAGGCTTAGGCCATAGCTGCTTGTAAACCAGAAATATGATAATAATAATACTAATGGTCATGAATGTGGTGAAAAAGGTAAAGCAGTACAAAAGTTGAAAATCAAATAGGGTTGTTATTTGTAGTTGAGTGTTAGTATACCGTAGACTTATAGCATAGAAATGTAAACTGTTCCCCCTTTCTTCTGGAGACTTTAGATTGAGGATATTTAAGTCGCTAACAAGATCAGTGCCTTCAGAAGAACGGTGGGCGCTATGTGAAGTTTATTTGAAAGAACAATGATGGACAGACGTTCATTTCATGGTATCAAAGAAGCTCCGTAACAGACAGTATGACATTCGTTGTTCCTTTGTGTTCTCTAGAGTAAATAAAGTAGTTCGTCAGCGAATAAAAGAAACAACATAGTTGTTTTGATTTCAATCCATGTAATGAAGATCTATATTTGACGGGATCACTGCTCCTGAATCTTGTATTCCCTTTTTTTATTTTCCTTACAGGAAGAGAAGGTGATTCGTAACAATAAAAACTACAAGATGATCGACACAAATAAGAATGGCGTGAGATTTCACAACAATGCATTGAAGGAAATGAATGAAGAATATTTGGGTGCCAAGGAAGAGTATAACGAACAACAGAAAGCACTTGTTGCAGAAATAATGAATATAGCTGGTAGGTTATAAACTTAGTAAGTAATCGCGATATTGTACAGGAAACGAAGAACATCTTATAAGATGCAGTACTTCCTCGTATGATCCAAATATAAAACACACACTAATAAAAGCAAGAGCGTTTGCAAGCTCAAAGACTTCCTGAATTGACACGGGGGGAGGGAGGCTTTGTCTCTGCGAATTTTACCTATCCCGTTTATGTCTCTGTAACTGAGGAAGACCTTGTCTTTGAGCTTGAAACGTTCTTGCTTTTATTATATTTGTGTTTATATTTGGATCATAACGAGGATGTACTGCACCTTACAACGTAAGAGTTGTAAACTTAGGTTAGTTATATTACAACGATACGTGTTGTTCAGTCAGCTTCTTCCACATTTTCCGAAGTGATTTTGTCTTACTAAAGACACTCAATAAGAATGTTTCGATGCTGTATAATCAAATTATACTTACTTGCGTGTCTCCACCAGGAAGTCATGCAAAATTTACACTGTTACACGTTTCGATCTACACTAAAATCGTCTTCAGTAATTTGAAACGAAGAAGGGGAAAAGAAAAGTTGCAGTGTTTTAGAGGTGTGAACGTGATTGTTGTAAACTACAAAATGATATACTTACCGGCGTTGATGAAAGTTTTCAAATGATGAAGTTATCTCTTATTTCTAACGTTTCGAGAGCTACTGCTGCTCTCATGATCACAGAAGAAAAAAAACGGCTGTGTTCATGAGAGCAGCAGTAGCTCTCGAAACGTTAGAAGTGAGAGATAACTTCATTTGAAAACTACTTATCCGGTAAGTATATCAATTAGCATTCGTTTAGTCTTCAGCGCATCTGACTTTCTCTACAAAATAGCTGTTGTAAACCTCCAAAATAGCTAACTATTGTAGACTATGATTAAAGGTGTGCAGAGATATATTTCCTGGGAGTCACTTAAGTCGAGCTGAGCAATAGTACGTATTCCGTAGAGCCAACTAATTAGGTATGGCTAATACGATCTAGAAATCAGTAATGCCTTAGATCTTTTACTGTATGTCGTGTTTATTCTCCCACAAGATTCGTATCTCAATAATGACATCAGTTCTAGGTTCTACGACACAAACCAACATACAGGGCTATTTTTCAGCTCCAGCATATTACAACACATATGCTATACAAAGTATATATTCTTCCATCTACCTTATCTGTATGAATGTACTCGTACAATAACTTACCAAGTTTCCATCTTACGTATCTTCTTCTCAGCTACGGTGAGTAACTATTTACATCTTCATTATAAACCTTGCGAATTATCAGTGCAAATTTTTCGCATTGAGCGATAAAGCGACATGATTTTACATTGACTCATATTTCATTTCCTCGGCGTTTTTATGCATTTCTTGGATAATTCGAGTGGGTTTAATTTAGTGATATTGAGCGAAATAAAGCTGTTTTTTTTTTAATGCGAACTCCCGCAGTCTGGTTTTGAAACAGTCAAGCATTATTGATGCTGCTACGTACGTGTGTCTCCCAACAATCAACTACAAATTGAGAGACCTAGGTGGTCCAGGCGGTAACGTCGCCGACTTCTGATTCGCAATGATAGGCACTCATGTTTGAACCCCGCTTCCGACCATCCTGACTGAGGTTTTCCAGAGTTTTCATCAGGCGAATACCGAGATGGTACCTTAATAATGCCCTGGCAAACACCTTCGTCATCCTCTACCCTACTCTATCCCGGCTTGAGCCAAGATGCCAAAAGGCCATAAATAAATTCAAATCAAATCAGATCTACTGTCACTCAGTTTTTTGTGTCCTTAGAAAGATTTCTTTATGGTAAATATCGCAGATTTTCTTTTTCTCTGCACAAAAAAACTTTCATGTCAGAATTGATACAGCTTCTTTATAAATGTAGTTTCTTCCTTTTTTGTCTTGGTTTTAATTTATTTATGTATCTTAGTGTGTGACCGTATGTAATACTCTCTTGATGTCTTATTCTTGTATATCTTAGAATTTCCAAATGTGTGTAATGCTTTTTTGTGTAAGCTTTTTTTGGTTTTTATTTCATTTTATTCATTCTACGAGTTTGTAAGTATATTTGTAACTTTTTGGTATTTATTTACTTCATTTGTCATATATTTATTGTCTTCCCATAAATATATTTTATCACAATTCCTGGTACAAAAACTATAAATGAGTGTGGTTGAGATGCGGTTACGTAATTCCGCCGTATAAGAGGGTAAATATATAAAGAGGTGACGTCACAACTTTTACCACTGGAACTAAAGAGGTGAAATCCTTACTTTAAAAACTGTTTTATAGCACTAAGAAAGTAGCGTGAAATTTTTGACAATTCTGCAATACCTTTTGAATTTTTATTTATGGCCTTTAGGCATCTAAGGCTCGCCGGAATATGGGAGGGGAAAGGATGCGGGAAGATATCGGCCAGGGCATTTGCCTGGTATGACGGAGGTAAAACCCTGAAAAAACCTCAGTCAGGATGGTCGGCCGCTGGGATTGAACCCACGACCTCCCGAATGCTACGCCAACGCTCTACCACTGAGATACAGCGGCTCGGTTTCTGTAATACCGTATTTGTTATACAGGTTTATTGAATAGTTATTTGAAAAACATGTAAGAGTCAGGGAGTTTCTTCTAGCCAGAGGGAACTCTTTTACAATTCGGTTTAAGAATATTGTGTGTGTTGGCATCGTTACAGTTTTATCTCTACCACACAAAATATTACTAAAGCGTTGAAATATGTTGTAAAACCATGAGCAATTTGAGGAAAACATTGATTTTCGAAGTGTACTTCCGTTTGTGACTGGTTAAGTGCATATAGTTGACATCTTAATTTCACTTTTAATTCTAAGGTTAAGATGGTATTTTCTTTTTCTTTGTAGCTGGCTATACTGAAACACTTCAAAACATGAGCGATGTACTTGCTCAGTTGGATGTTCTTGTAAGCTTTGCGAGTGCTGCAAGAACTGCTCCTGTTCCTTACGTAAGACCTTTGTTAAGGGAGAAGGGAGCAGGTGTGTTGAAGCTGACACAGGTTCGACATCCTTGTTTGGAGCTTCAAGATGGAGTCTCTTTTATTCCTAATGATGCCTATTTTGATAAAGGTGAGTTCAGGAAATTCGTGACTATTTCTCCACGTTTGCCAACACAGTTATTTAAGCTGTGCAGACAACAGTATTTCTTGATATTTATTAATATGTAAATCGTTTATACAGTGTACATCGTTTCAGAAGAAATGTTACAAAAATTCGAAAGATACCTTGTTCTGATTAGTAACTTCTTTACTTCTGAAGTGTATTTTCAATTAGAGAAGCATACTACCTACATACGCTTAATTCTTTGATTTTGATTTTTCACATTATCTTGAATGGAATTTTGACGTGAGTCGACTTACAGGTGGGAGGAATGTGGGAAGTAATTGGCTAGGGCCTAGTTTGTAGCTACCATCCCGACATTAGTCTGAGGAAAAATCCTGGAAGATCTCAGACAGGACGGTCTGTTGCTGGGCTTGAACCTAGGACTTTCCGAATTGAATTGAATTTAAGGCCTTTAGGCAACTGTGGCTCAGGCCGTATGGATGATGATGGGATGAATTGGTGGAATGAAGGAAGTGGAAGGAAACGGGAGCACCCCGAGAAAACCCACCACAAAGCCCACATGACATGAGCAGGGATCGATCCGACGACCCCTAGCACCAGAGGTGAGCGCTCTACCAACTGAGCCACCGTGGCCTTAAGGACTTTCCGAATTTTATATCAACGCTTTATCTACTAAGCCACAGTCTGTCGGTCGGATGAGTGCACTGCATTGTTCCAAGAAAACGGTACTGGATAAATTTCAGGACCATGTGTTGAGACTATGTATACATACAGGTAAACGTTTTATAGGGTTTTTATAAACGAAAAAATCATTTTAAAAAATGACAGGAAACAGGATGCATTTAAATTGAATTTATTTATTCCCTTTGGGCAGTGATTCCGGCAGCCCCCTCCTCCTGTGGGGGTGTCATTCCCAAATCCTCGAGAGCACCCCACCAACTTAAAAAAAAATTACGGTAAAAAATCGATAGACACCGTGCAAAACTCCACCTACACCCCCAATTCTGACTTTACATCCCTCCAAACCGAAAATCCTGGCGAATCCCTGCCTTCGTAGGACGTAAGACGTGACGAAGGAGGAAAATGGGAATGAAAAGGAGAGGACTAAGAAACTAAGTAACTGCATCTAACGTATCTCGTTGAGACAAAACTGACATTTTCTTACCTGTTGGTGTGCAGCCTATTCTCTCGTATGCTAAACACTGACAAATAAATACAATCGTGATTTATTTTGCGCTGGCATTGTCAAACGATGGGGAAAATTAAAAGGATTCTCAACCTTACTCATCACCACATAACCTATCCTTTTAATTTTTCCCATCGTTTGACAATGCCAGCGCAAAATATATCACGATTGTATTTATTTGTCAGTGTTTAGCATACGAGAGAATAAGCTGCACACCAACAGGTAAGAATATAACTAACTACAGTTGACATCTATTGGCATATATTGACGCAAGTCAGGATTTCTTTTCTTTTTTAAATATTAAAATATATAAGAAAATTGACTGCAGAAAGTTTGTGGAAACCTTGTTATATACGTAGAGAACACAGCGTTTCGGCGGCAAGAAAAACTCGGAAGAACAGATACAAGGTAAATTTCAAATAAAGAAAGGAGTATTACAGAAATATATTTCACGTATGACTCAACTGTAGACGTAACACAAACAGAAAAAGTGTTCATATATTTCTGTGTATTATATGTCTTGTATAATGCCCTTTAAATTTGTAGTCTACATATAATAATGACTGTGTAACCATTGTTGTTTACCTCTCATAATGATAACAATACTTAGTATTCCTGTGGAAACAATACATTGCGTTTTGTTGTAACATTTAAGAAATAATAAAAAGAAACTTCGTAAGAGAGATTCTAACATTATGCTGCTTTTCCAGATACGAAGATGTTCCACATAATCACAGGCCCAAATATGGGTGGCAAAAGCACATACATTCGTTCGATAGGAGTGGCAGTGTTGATGGCGCAGATAGGTTCCTTTGTTCCGTGTGAGGAAGCCGAGATCACATTGGTGGATGCTATTCTTGCTCGAGTTGGTGCAGGAGACTGTCAGCTTAAAGGTGTATCTACGTTTATGGCTGAAATGTTAGAAACCGCTTCAATTTTGAGGGTAAGTCTCCTAATATAATCTAACTTTATTCTAGCATAATATTAAGCATATTAAAGATGCTAGCTAATTTACGTTTGATAAATGTTAGAACTACTCTCATATTGTCACTGATTGAACGATTCGGAGAAGTTCCTTAAGTTCATCCCGAGCAAAGTACTGTAAGATGCTGAAAAGTAATTAATCAGATAATAATACTTTCCCAGTAACATTTCACATCTACTTCTCGTTACCCCTTAACCGCTCCCAAGATTACTTGTAACAATATATTGAAAGGATCTTAGGATTATTATCAGTATCCATCTGACATTCTCGTTTGTGGAGTATGCAGTGAATATTCAGTTCTGAAGTGAAACTGCAGCATCATAGGTTCTACCAATTCGTTTATCCTCGGAAACGAGTTAATAAGACTCTTGTCTTCCCTCCGTGGTATTTCTAAACATACTAGAAACGAAATACAAGGTGTGGCTATTAATTTCCAGGACTGCTCTAATAACATCAGAACAGATGATGTGAAAAACGTACCCTTTTAATATGTTTCGAAGTAATCCCCACCTGCCGTAATACACTTCTGTGCTCGGCTGTATAAGTTGTGGAAACAACTTTTAAAGTCCTCTTACGGAAGGCTCTTCAATGTCGACGTCACGTGCTTCTTGATGTCTTCAACATCCACAAACCGTGTTCTTTCATCACAGTTTTGAGTTTTGGGAACAAAAAAGAGTCTGCGGGGGCCAAGTCAGGAGACTATGGCGGATGATGCAGGCCACTACCTCATGCTTGGCCAACAACCGCTTCACTGGCAACGCAGTGTGGGGGTGGGCGTTGTCGTGCAACAGAAACCAACTCCCATTCTGTCGAAAACGGGGACGTACTCTGCGAATTCTTTGTCGGAGTCGGGCAAGAACTTCTGCGTAATACTGTCCTGCAACAGTTGTGCCAGGTGGAACAAATTCATGATGAATAAGTCCTTCACTATCGAAGAAAGCGATTAACATGACTTTGACCTTTGATTTTTGAAATCGAAACTTTTTCTGTTTAGGAGCTGGGAGACCGCCATTCTGCGCTATATCTCTTGGTTTCAGGGTCGTATTGGTAGCACCACGATTCGTCACCCGTTACTATCGAATCCAGGAAAGCAGGGTCAGCGTCAGCGTTGTCGATGAGTTCACCACACGTGTCCATTCTGAATTGCTTTTGTTCGTCCGATAAACAGTGCGGAACAAATCTGGAACACACCTTGCGTTTCCCTAGGTCTTGCGTCAGAATTTGGCGAACAACCTCTTTGTCGATTTTCAGTTCACTGGTAAGTATTCGAATAGTCAGTCGCC
Source organism: Lepisma saccharinum (assembly GCA_022664845.1). NCBI lineage: Eukaryota > Metazoa > Arthropoda > Insecta > Zygentoma > Lepismatidae > Lepisma > Lepisma saccharinum. The sequence continues at coordinate 38,427 of JAGDQP010015528.1, forward strand.
GATCCGATGTTACAAGCTCGCGAACTTTCTCAATTGTTTCAGGCGTACGCACGGAAATCCGCCTTCCGGTGTGGGCGTCATCTTCAACACTTTCGCGCCCGTCCCGAAAACGTCCATACCATTAAAATGTGCGGGAACGGGATAATGCTTGCTCACCATACACTTGCTTCAACATTGCATGTGTTTCTGTCGCACTTTTGCTCAGTTTGAAGCAGAATTTGATGTTCACCCTTTGCTCCATTTCTGCACTTCCACAACACCACTTTACCACTTCGACAACAACACTTCACCAGATACGTTTCCACGCGTCTTTCCCAGCCAAGCTATTGTTTCCAACTGGCGCGCGCTTCGGGGAGCACGTGCAGATGTACTACCTTCCGGATACCAGCAGCGCCTCTCTCGGGCGAGTGATCGGTTTCGTGCTGTGACGTCAGTCCTGGATATCTATAGCCACACCTTGTATTAAATGAAATGCATTGATGATAATAATGAGAAAGAACTCTTTTGCAGTATATCGTATTTACTCGCGTATGAGTCGCCCTTCCATGATAGTCGCATCATCTTAAGTTTGAAGCACAAATATTCGCTAAAACAATTTTCCTCGCATAAAAAGTCATAGTCTAGTTTTCTACGTGTATGTAACTGTCTTCGAAATCTCTTGTCTTGTGAGAGTCTAAGCAATACGTTCGAAATAACATATGTTGGAATGAGTTATGTATATCTCCGAAGCTGCAAAATAAGCCACGCAAACGTCCACTCACCCTGTTTCTCACCGTAGAGACTTCAGTTCTTTACTCAAAATAGATTTTTTTTTAAATTAGCTATCAGATTTCCTCGTGTAATAACCGCATTTGGATTTTCGCATTAAAAATCGGTACAAAAATTCGACTATTACGCCAGTACACGGTAGTGTATCCTTTGTGTACAAGTGTGTAGCTCATAAGAATGGCGAATGAACATAAAATATCTGTCTTGTAACAAGAAATCGGTGGAAATTGTTTGAGCCATAAGTAAGCGCTAAAATTATCACATAAATTGTATAATTTATGATGACCATAGGGCTATATAGTATATGGATATGAATTGTACAGAACACAACTTTTATCACAACAAAATAACTCCATGTCACTATGACCATGATTCGGATTGATTAAGAAGTGGCAATTATGTACGGCTAGTGGACAACATCTCCTCTGGATCAGTTAAGGGATTTGCAGTGAAGCTTAGTGGTACAGTATCGTTAATTTATTCTCAGTGTCACAGCATCTTGTATCTGTTATTGTTACTGTTACTGTAGCTTGGGTACTTTACAAAAGAAGGACATTACGGAATAGGAGGAAATTGTTTAATATTTTTTTTTAATCTTACCTACATAATAAAAAACAAGCAGTAAAAAAAAAAAAACCAACATACAAATCGACATATCGAGAAACAACACGTGGAGTTCCTCGTGTCCAATCATGAGTACGTTATTTTTCCTAATATATGTAAATGATTTACACACAAATACAATAGATACAAAAATTATACTATATGCAGATGATAGTAATATTCTAATAAAAATTAAAGATGTCATTACCTTATCGAGGAAATTGGAAGAAGTAATCGAAAAATGAAACTATGGTTCGAAAGTAAAAGTTAATCCTTAATGAAATAAAAACTCAGTATTCTATTTTTCCATACAATACAAAATAAGAAATCAAAAAAACTTAGTAATAACAGCAAACTCTCTACTCAAGCAGTTGACTAGTGATATTAGATTTTTAGGAATTATAATAAATGAGAACCTTAAGTGGACTAATCACATACCAACACTGTTTTAGAACCTTAGTACCCAACTTTGTACTTTAAGGATTCTAAAAGAAGCTTTAAGAACTAAGTCACTAATTCAGGTTTACTATGGACTAATCTATCCACTAATCAGTTTTGGCATTATATTTTGGGATAACACAAGCGAAAGCTCAGTATAATTTTCCTAAAACAGAAACAGGCTTTACGAATCATATATAATAATAATAACAATAATGAAGATAGTCCAAACAGCATGCTTACAATACAAGAAAAAAATACAAAAACTCGTACTTCACCAGGTTAAGCATTCTACAGAATGGTCCCAGACACATGGGCAACATTATATACAATAAACTCCCAAACAAAATAGAACGTGAAGAAAACTTTAAAAAAATTCAGAATATATTTGGTAGAGAAGACTTTTAGAGTATAAATGACTTCTTGGGAAAAAATACGTAGATTCTGTATCTAATTCTGACATGAAAAAGTAAATTAATAGTCCATGCTTTTATTGTTAATTATTGTTTATCATATTATCATTATTTGGAGTTACTGGTCTTCCACCAGGCGCCTCCCCAGGTGGCGGATAGGGGAATGCCGACCAGATATGGTGGGTACCGGAAATATTCCGGGGCGGACCAAAACCAGTACTGCTGCCTTGCAGTTAGTAGAGGGATCTACAAAGGCTAGGGGAAGATAACCCCGAACAAAAATATCATGGTGAGGGGAAGCAGCATCACCATTACAACTCTGAGGCTGAAGACATCGACAAGGCTCAGAGATGGACAGAGGGCGACATCTTCAGTGTCTACCTTTACTGCGAGGTCGTAGAGCTGACAACTCTACACCGCTAAAACATGTCAAGAAATAGTAACAGATGGTTCATGGATTCTCCTGGGGTAAAATATTCCGGAGGTAAACTAGTCCCTCATTCGGATCTCCGGGCTGGGACTGCTTCAGGGGGCTCTATGAACAGGATTAAGAAAGACCTTAGAATAGGAACGTGGAACGTACGAACATTATATCAAACGGGCGCTCTTCAGGTGGCGGTACGCGAGACCGAGAAGTACGAACTAGACATATTAGCGATACAAGAAGTTCGGTGGGAGGGTCAAGATAGCATCCCACAGGGCAAGTACACTTTCTACTACATAGGAACACAGTCTCACGATTTCGGAACAGGGTTCCTCATTAAGAATAGTATCCTTCAGGCGGTTCAGAATATAGAGTTCGTAAACGAAAGACTATCGTACGTTACGATACGTACTCGATGGGGTAACACGGTTTTATTAAACGTCTATGCTCCGACCGAGGTGGCTACTGATAACGACAAAGATATATTCTACGATGAGCTAGAAAGGTTGTTTGACCGATTACCGAAGTATAATTCGAAAATTGTGTTGGGTGATTTCAATGCAAAGGTAGGGAGGGAAGAAAAATATAGACCTACTATAGGCAAATACAGTCTACACGAAAAGACCAACAACAATGGAGAAAGACTGATAACTTTCGCGATTTAGAAAAACTTACTGGTAAAGAGCACGTACTTTGAACACAAAAACATACACAAATACACATGGGTATCTCCGGACGGCAAAACTCTCAACCAGATCGATCACGTATTAGTAGACAGACGAAGACACACCAACATAATGGACGTTAGGTCGTACAGAGAAGCGGAAGGTGACACCGACCATCAATTAGTGATTACAAAAGTAAGGGAAAAGTTGTGCATCGCGAACAGAGAAAGCAAGGGATCAAAACAACTGAAATTCGAAGTGAAACTATTAAATAATCCGAGCATAGGAGCAGATTACCAACTCGAACTCTCAAATAGGTTCGAAATCCTAGCCGACTCGAGTAATAATAATGATGATATTAATAATGAAATTGATGTAAGTAAGATGTGGGAGGCAATTCGTGAAACAATTAAGAGCGCAGCGAAGGAACCCGTAGCTGAGAAGAAACAACAGAAAAACAAACCTTGGTTTGATGAAGAATGCCTTAAACTTTATGAGAAACGGAAACAAGCAAGGCAACAATGGCTAAGTAATAAAAGCGAAGCAAATCCCAACCACTACAGTAACGCGAAACGAAACGCCACACTCGAGTTCAGAAACAAAAAGCGAGAATATCTGACGCAGAAGATTCAGGAGATTGAGGAAAACGGGAAGACAAATAACATACGAGATCTATACAAAGGGGTAAACTCGTTAAGAAAAGGTTACCAGCCGAGGTTAGGAATGATTAGAAATGAACGTGGAGATCTTCAGGCGGATCCGACTAAAATTGT
>JAGDQP010015529.1:5598-20920 GCA_022664845.1 Lepisma saccharinum
TGCCGATTTTTCATTTTCTTTCTTATTCATTATTGAAAGAGCTTCATTGTTATAGGCATAACAAAAATGACACGATTTCAACATTGAACAAGATAGAAAATGAAAAATCGGCACGGAAAGAACTCTTAAATTGCTTATGAACTTTCTTCCCTGAAAGTCTGAACTCTCTAGAACTGAATTTGTAGGAGCAACATTGAAATTTCGTGCAACGATAAAAATACATTAGAAACATACGGAGATAGTGCTGCCATCTCTTGTCGGAGATCTTGGCTTTACATTCCCCTTAAGAATAATTTGGATAAAGGGCAAAAGGAAGTCTGATGTCCTGGATTTTCTGATGTTAGGTTTGTCCTGGTGTAATCACTGCTTGTGCTTGTGAGACAAGCACTCGCAACTGGCAATAAATGGATTTCGATTGATTCAATAAATTCGGCTTATATTCGAATCACACTTCCCCGACGGCTCCAGAGTTTATAGGAAGGTGTTCGAAAGGTGGGATAGGAATGTTGGGAAGCATGTTATCTTAGAATAAAAAAAAACTTATTGGAAAGGAAGACAACTTAGATAGAAGTTCGTACGAATGCCGATAAAGATGTTCGTACTGGACACATGCGCGGTGCCAGAAATTATGTACTTCAAATTGGATACCGGAACGATTTCGCCTGGCCACCAGCATCATCTCCCCATGAAGAAGCTCAAAAACAGTACATTCTGCTTCCACCCCACCAGACGAATGTCCTGCTAAAATGCCAAATGGGCACGTCCGGGGATAGAACCAAATGCGCGTATGATGGGAGCCAAGCAAAGCCATTGCTAAGAAATGTCTCTAATGTTAAAAACTTCCTTGCTTTCTTAGGCTGCAAAAGAATACTTTAAGCTTATTATGTGGTGAAATAGAAAATTACCCTCACGTCAAGGCATGAAAATAAAAAAATGACTAGGATGGTGTATTACATTGAAATGAAATAGGTGCTTTGGATAACAATAATAAACTTTTTGAAAAACTTAATGAAATTAAATGAAAACAACAATACAAAGACGTGCTCTACGAAGTGATTTTTAGGCTGATCTTACAGTGACAGTACTCTTTTTGAAGGTGATTACCCTAGGCTGGTAGAACATTTCGAACATGGGAAAGTAGTTTACACAAATCCTTCGTAGCAGTAACCTTCAAATCGTTCACTGTTTCCACCGTCCAAGCTTGGGATGATCTTCCGCCCGAAACACGACAACTAGAGTCCATCTCAACGTTTAGGAAGTCGATTACAGATCTGCTCCAATTAAATTCCTAGTCTTTACACACTCGACGATGAAATAAAAACAGTAAAAAAAAGAAAGAAAGGATAAGAGTGAATACACAGTTCTTTTTAAATATTCTGGTGTTATTTTTGTATATTTTTTAGTTATTGTTATTAGTAGTAGTATCATTATCGATGTATGTCCATATATATTATTAGACTTAAATTGTAAACAGGCTTATGTTTTCTGTAAAATGTTATCACGTGTGTGTGTGTGTGTGTGCATTGTGTCTGTTTGTACGTGTTTTTTTTCTTTTTGTAGTTATGTGTACTAATTTAGTTTTTATTCTTTTTCTTAATTATTATCCAATTATACTAGTATTAATATTGATAGCTTATTTAGATTTTGTATGTACATGGTTGAGTGGAAGAGAAGGCATTTGTGGCCTTAACTCCGCCATGGAAAATAAGTCAATAAATAAATAACCACAATCTCAAAAAAAGCTAGTTAGAAAAGTTCCGTTTGATGGACGTTACTTACATGAAAGTGATTATCTCATTCTTTGATCAATACACAATGATTCGAGTAATTGATTTCTTGGAGCAGCAAAATTCACACAAATGATCATAGCTTACAAATTACTCTCCCTTTGTTTCTTTTTTTTCTTTTTAATCTTTACAGAGATTTGGCCGGATCCGTTTTAGATTACAAGCAGCAAAGTACATACAGCTATTTGTGGCTAGGGGAGGACCATTTACATACTTGTTGTTTACTTACAAAAGATAGTGCCAGGGCCATTCTACCCTGGCTTTTACAGTTTTATACCATTTAATTGGATGTGTAACGTTACGTATTTGTTTTTGTTTATTATTGAAGGAGCACTATGAAATATTACTTTTAATTGAAAAAAAAAACATTCGGGAAGGAAGACGTGGGGAGTTCTGATGAATTAAAATGAGGAATTTTTGTGAGTGAAAAAAAAATAATGAAAGCAGAAAGATGAAAGACTGAATAGATAGAGTAGCATACTAAACTATGCATGGATCATTATCAGATAGTATTTTTTTTACTAATATGATATTGATAGCTGTCAGCCGTCGACAGACACAAATAAACGTAAAAACACATAAATACCTAACCATCAACTGATACCTATACTACGAGCCATACATTTAGAAATACTACTATAGACTTTACTACACTTAGAACTATGAATATGATATAGTGATCACTCTTAAAACTACGTTAGATTCGAATATCGCCGGCCAGGAATATTCGGTACATATATGCATCATCTTGACATATCGATCAATATATTAGTAACGCGAAATTAAAAAAATAATAAACCTTGTTGTTTGTATCTCTTCTCAAACTAGCAGGACCCCAATTGAATATGAAAGTCTCGGCGCTATTGTAAACCAAGATGAAATAACGTCACTTGTACAGTGAAAATGCAGGAAGGCTCCTTCCAGACTATCAGTCGGGGCGGATTTGAGGTTCCCTGCATGACCACCATTCATTCTTCGAAAATGGGTCATATTTTGTATTTCATTTACAAGCACCAGATATCAGACAATGCAAAGTGAATCGCGACATCAATAAAAAAAAATAATTGAAGAGTAAGAAGAACTAACACATACATTTGAAATAACTACGAGTGATTGAGGCTATCAAAGTAAGTGGAATATACAATAAATACTATACACATAAGTACGGCCGTAGCCGTAAATGTGACTTTTGTGGTATTACCAAAAATGACAGATTAAAAACAAGAAATTACACTCATTGCGTTTCATGGCCACACATACACAAGTAATGCAATGTTGGCAAAAATAGGTATTTTGTTATTATTATAATTGTTAGTTTATCTCAAAAAGAAAGTAGCACTGACAGCTACACAGACATTATCGGTTCTGACAGTTCTTAGTGGTAGGTCTCTCAAATTTGCTCTAAATGGCTTTAACTTCTATGAATAAATGGGTTTATTTAAAAAAAATCATTATAGAATGTTGCCGGTAGCGTCTCTGACCTAAAGTTATGGTACATTCCAAGATCACCAATTAGTTGGACGAAAGCAAATTATTGGTTATGCAGCACTTTACAAGTGTTCGGTGGTGACATTCTCCACCCTTCAGCAAAACAGATGGATGGTCAATATCGTCGGAAAAATTTGGAGAATTTCTTGTCCCTCAGCTCTATAGCCGGGAGGGATGTCCCTCCTCCGACGGATCTTAGAAGAAGACTTGTTCTTGATGCGTACCCTGGCCTTACGATGACGAATTATAAAGGAGAGTTTACGTCCTACCTGTACGCTCGAAACAAGCGAAGGAAGTTCCTCGGCACTCAGGCATCCTGGGATCGATTCTCGCACCCCTCGTGAACGAATGCAAACTGTCTCTGTGACGGAACTCCAACAACAGCACACAGCACAAATATCACAAGAATTACCTTGTATACAGTCACGCAAATAAGGCGCGTGTCGAAACACATAGACTCTGTACGGACCCTTACAGCAGCACATGGCGTTGCACGGCGAGAAACGAAATCGGAGAATTAATCTAAGCGAAAATGGTAACTGAACTTCGAGGGCACACTTGAACCTTAGCCTCTCATTTTGTTCGAAACGTCTTCAAAGAAAAACAATGTAGTGTGCCGTAAAGCACACGGAAATTCTTTTGAAAAAAAAATGTAACATCGCACTCCCGGCGTGTTTGTTATGAAAACGAAACTTCTACTGAATCCCTGTTGACACTCCTGCTTCTCAGTGTACCGATGACCTATATTCTTCTTTCCATTTTTTTTTAAAATTCTCTCTTCCTGATTCGTTCGTCGGTCCTTCCATTCTTCTCCAAGCGTCCTGTCCGTTAATTCCGTTGCTGGTATTTTCGTGTTGCTTATATTCCAAACGTGACTTTCTGAGATTTGCTAATATTTCACTAATGGTATAGTTGCCGTCAGCGCGGCACTCATAGAGTACTGATCCCGACATGTTGGCTAGACTTTGGGCCGTACGCTTCTTCAATTGTTCTCTTACAAAGGCACTGTTTGTGGTACAGTAGTCCACAAATGAAAAGAAACTTTTAGCCCTTTCTGCCCGCAATGTGTTGTGAATTTACCTGAAAACAGTTGTTTAAGACCTCTCTCTGTTTCTCGACCTACTGCCGCTTTTTAAAGAAAACGGGAAAGGGTGTAAATAAATGCAAGGACTTGTTTTCTGTACGTTGAGCAAATAATAGAGCCAGATGCTTCTCTTTATTTCCATATCAAAAATAAGAACATAATGAATCCATGATGACACAATGAGAGTAAAAGAATGATAGATGCATGTAGATCTTTATGAAAGTGATGCGGACTGTTACAACACCCCCCCCCCCTTCCAAGATGGTCGAAGGTTTCTTTGAAAAGGGAATCCTCGACCATCCGAAGTTCTCATAAATACCAGTGCAGCAGCATTTTCATAAAAACAAAACAGCATGTATACAAAAACATAAAACCAATTATAAGAATACAAAAAGAGACAAAAAGTATAGAGAGAATGCGGAAAACAGATCCATAATCAACAAATCATACCTTAAAATGCACTACAACGTAAGGATGCATACAATCAAAATTACATAAGATCCTCATCAGTATACAAAAGTAACAGGTACATAATGGCAAAAACAACACATAATGTGAAAACCTAAACAAATAATAACAGAACTGTCGTACACAAGAAACACGAATATTCATACAAACTACACAAATAATAATTCCAACAAATGCAGAATAGATATACTAGATACTTACTACGATGACGTTTTCATTCCGACTCTTCATTGGAGAATGCGCGTAGAGGTTCGACTGGTCCACCTTGCAGGTCCTTCTACTTTACGAGATCGTTAGAGTGTCTAGGTGACTTCCACACTGTCAGCTGATATACAATTTTGATGCCTGTAACTTTCGTAAAATTCCATACTTTCTTTAAGTTACTCTTCTTTTGGAGCACGATGAGTGGATTTTTATTGGCTTGCGGGAGCTGTCTTCGCTTCAACCGCTCTGAGCTTGGCTTACTAGGTCAATTGGACTGTCATCAATTCTTCTGGACTGCTTAGGCCATACCATGGAACTGGAGGAGTGGATTTGCTTCGGCTCTCAAAAGTAAGAACTGCTGCGGAACGCGGGATTAGAGCGCTTATGGCTGCTGTGATTCACTTGGACATGGAGGCATCGTCTGTGTTTCTCCGGCAACTAGGCGGGATTACACGACGGAATAATTAAATCTATATAGGAGGCGGACGATAGCGGGTGCGACTGGCTTCCTTGAGCGTGCATCTCCTGACCTACAACGTCTACGCCTAACGGCAAAACAGGTGTGAGTGTCATTACTCTTAACACCTTCAGAGCTCGCTCTGCTCATGTGCAAACAAAATAAAAGAAACATCTCCATACAGTCAACAAGTGTCATCGCATTTGCAGGCTTCAATGATATTATTCTTTAGTGGTGCCGGAATTGTGTTCCACTTCTTCTCCTTTAACCATCTGGCCTCGTGTTCACTGTTCAGGCTGGCCTTCCATTGATGGTGATCTGATCTTCGGAATGAGGCTGCTGCAGATAAAATCCTCTTCCGGCTTGATTTCTCATCCTCCTGGGTAAACGATGGTGCTCCAGTGATAACCTCGACCACGTCGGGCCAGGCATCTACGATCCGATGTCTTCCTCAGCTGCAAATACACAAAATCATATGGATATAGACATAATTAAGCTCGATCTCAGGATAGGCATTTTCACATCGTTCCTCTACACGAATCTGAATCGAAGATCTATTCTTGCGCTTTGCTGAGTAGTTTGCCGGGTTCGGGGTTGGATATCTCAAATCTCTGGATTTTTCCGATCACAGAATTGGTGAATCCTTGATTTCGGATATTTCTTTTGTCCCGATTCCTTGGCGAATGTACATTTGTGACGCGGAGACGTCGTTCTTTTCGTAGTCGCAGGACAAGTCAGACGCGCGTTTCTTCTTGTGTTGCTGCGTCCTTCGTCCGTGCGACGCTAGTAATCTTTTTTTTTTTGCGGGTTTTCTGCTCCTCGCCAGCCGATGTTCGGTATTTCCTCAACGTCTGGCTGTCTCCGTTTTCTTCTTGTTCTCCCGGATTTTCCTGCACATGGGTGTCTCCTTTTAATGCGCCTTCGAGCGTTTCCTTGTTGTGCATGATGCACATTAGCATACCTTTCTCTGGGTCGGTGTCCCCTCTTGTTGTGAACTTTTGAGTGACCGCGCTGTTGCTCCCACATGTCTGTGGGCAATTGTTCTGCTGTGCAAGGCGGTATCGAGTTTCGCTATACTGAAGCTTTGATCTTGGAGACCAGGTTCTGTTGTGAGTGCACGTTCGGGGCTAGGTATGCTGGGTTCTGTCAAGGAGCTGCCCGTGGTCTGATTACCCATCGAGCTCTCTGCCTCCCTTTGTGCTTTGTCGCCCCAGATGGCCTGTTGGACTGGATCTACAGGTGTCAGAGACAATTGAGAGTAGGGATCCTTGGAGGTATATTCTTGATTGATATCCACACTGTGCCTCTCAATTCTGATCATTCGCGCTTCCGCTTCATCAAACTTGTTGGAAAGCGTTTGGTGCCGAGTGTCGGCAGTGGCAGAAATCTGCGAGACCTGGGTCTTCAAAGCAGACGTTCGTGTTCGTCTAGGCGCAGGTCTGCTGAAGTTCTTCAAGCAGAGTTTGTTGGTGTCCGATATTCTGACCATGTTTTCGGATGTCTTGTTCAATCAGAGTGACGTTTGTGGTCACGTCGATTTGCAACGTGATCAACTTCTCCTGCACTCGGTCCTGCTTGGCTTCCATTTGCCGCCGTAGTTGTTCTACACTGGCACTGGCGGCTGTGATCTGACCGGTTACGTCGGCACACAGCTGCTCGACCGAAGCCTGCGTCTGTTCAACTTTTCTGTTGAGCTCCTCCTTGTCCGACCTGATTTCATTCATCAGAGCCTGCTGCTGGGTTTGTAGGCGTTCTTCCAAGTCATGCTGTTGCGCATCGATTCTTCGCTCCAGTCGCGGATTCGAGGTCTGAACTCCGTCCAGTCTTTGGGCCAAACGTTTTTCCATTTCCGTTGACAATGCCTGAGACTCATCGAGTCTCCTAGATAATGACTGAGCTTCCAGTTGAAATTCTTGCCGCTGGGCATTCATTTGGCTTTCTAACCGTTGAGACACCTGCTCTTGAGCTTGTAACAGGTGATTATCCATCTGTTGTGAGGAGGCCTTGACATCTTCCAACGACGCCTGGAGCTCCTGGCGTGAAGCTTGAACCTCCTGGCGTTGTTCTTCTAATCGTATCATCAGTGTCTGGAACCACACTGCCATTGCGGGATCAACTGACGGCATTGCTTCACTATTTGAACGCTCCACGTCGTTCGTTGGCCTGACTGTCTGGTTTTCGCCCTCTGTAGGCTGAGACTGTGGTGGTGAGGAATTGTCCAATGACTCCTCGCGTGAAACTGAAGCATTCTCCATCTCGTTTACGTTGGTGGTTGGAGCGATTTCATTAGCACGAGACATTTGCGCCGGCAACGTAGCCTCCTCCGTCTCCTGTCCGGCCGATTGTTGTCTGCACAGATCAGAACATGTTGGACACGACGTTGTGTCGAACTCTGCACTAACGGATTGTTCCTATAACTCTCTTCCACACGCTGGACAGTTTTCTTCTTTCAACTCCATGATGAGACGTTTTTCCTATTTTGTTGCTGACCGAAGTTTTGGCATCCCCTGTATAAGCTCTTCGATTTGGTCTGCGGTCAGAACCTTTGGTAGTGAAAAAAAAATCTTAAATTCTAAGCCTTCCACTATGAATGACTACAATTAGCATTTAAACACAAAATATGTACTTTAAAGAGAACACAGACATATACTAATACACCAATACACTTTTCGATAATACTAGACGAACAAAGGAACTATGGATAACTATTAAATGACAAAGAATGTTATAAATGAAGAACACCTATCAGAAATATACTATTCATAAAAGAGTGTGCTTACCCGTCGTTCGAGTTACCATTTCGCTTACATTTCATTCATTTATCAAAAAGTTATTACGCAAAAGGTTCATTCATTTATCTCCGACGATGCTTCCTTGTTACAATTCACAATATCCAAGAGAAACTTGCACCGAAATATCAACTTGTTTTCACATTTACATGACAAACACTTCACTTACATAATCCGCACTACACAAGAATATACAAACAAAAAACTTCACAAACTTACGATGAACCCTGTACTCCTAATGTTAACATACACATTGATACCCTTGACATACAAAAAGATCTAAAAACTATTACTAAAACGTTACGAACTTATTGTTTACTAAATATATACTCACTACAAACACACTATTTCCGCCATAACTATGTATACTACCAGTACATGACATCCATACTTTAGGCTAATACCTATCTTTTTTCTCTCTCTCTTTCCTTTCCTTTTAAAGAAAGCACTCCAGTTGGCGTCGTATCAAATTGATTGTTTCTTTCTTACCTGCTCTCTTTCTGTATACACGACACTAACAGATTACTGTTCCAAAACATTCAGCACAATCTGCACACCACACATGGAAAGATGTAGTGTGTGGGTCCCGTATACACAAGTTGCACACATAAAAAAAATCCCTTTCGGTAGGCCTACAGGCTGAGGTAGATTTCGAAGTTTCGCTGGGAGCCGGGGCTCGCCCCCCAACTTCAGTGCTTTTGAGAGGATGCGCCTCCTTTATCTTAACCAAAATCTCCCTGCAGCACTACACCACCACGGAGTACATCTTCACCCTCCCACGGTTGGCTGCGCCCCCAAAGGGAAGATTTGCCCCATTTATTGTAACCTACTCTTGGTCATACACCTTCATTGAAAATTTCGTTTCTCTACCTTTAATGATTTGGAAATTGGGTTTTTGGGGCGGCCATTTTGGATCCAAGTTGACGACTTTTTGAAAGTTTTTTTTATTTTGTCGTGACCTACTTGTGATAGTACTACTTCAAGTAAAATTTCATTTATCCAGCTCAAAAGGTGTGCAAAATGGGATTTTGGGCGGTCATTTTGGATCCAAGATGGCGACTTGTCCCAAATGTTGTGATATTTCCCTAAGCTACTCGTCATAATGCACCTTTATGCCAAATTTCGTATTTCTAGCTCAAACGGTGTGGAAAATGGATTTTTAGGTCCGCCATTTTGGATCCAAGATGGCGTCTTTGAACTCATTAGGTAACATTTTCGTAATCAGAAAGTGATGTTGTACCTTTATACCAAATTTGATTTCAATAGCCCCAGCGGTTTAGGCTGTGTATTCTATACAACAATGGGTTCGGCGGCCATTTTGGATCCAAGATGGCGACCGATTTTGCTCATTAACGAACTTAACCGAGCTATTAAGCCTAGAAACAACATATAAAAATTTGGTTCAAATATCTTCAAAATTATGGCCGCTAGCGTGTATATATATATATATGTATGTATATATATATACTTTCATATCGTACCGATCTCAATAGGTATATTTTCTTCGAAATCTACCTAAAAAGGACAGAAAGAAAAATCAAATGCTATAATTTTTCTTCCTGTACAAGAAGCAAGAAGTAGGCACTATGGATAAACAAACACAACTTACTGTCGTTTCAACTAGTCTTGCATTACCTGAGTTCCTCTTCTTCTTTCAGTTCCTTTTGTTCATTCTCCTCCGCCCTGTGTTCCTTCCGTCTTCTTTAACATTTCAATACTCAAATAAAACAAAACTCAGTGACAGCGAGGTTTCAAAGAATGTTACTCCCTTTAAGAGAGCTGGTTTACTACACGCTCGCATTTTCACCTAAAAAATCCACGAACATATAAGAAAAGTGGATCGCGAACGTGCCCAGGGGACATGTGTAGGGAGTGACATTAGGGTTAGGAGGTAGCGACCTCCTGGCAGAATTGCTACGGTGAAAGCAGAAAGAAATAGGGTGCACAAAAATGTTGATGACATTGTTGTAGCTAATTGTAGCACGAACAAGCACGTAATACGACACCGTTATCTAATTATAATCAAAAAGTTATTTTAGTAATGAATTGTTACCGAAACAAACGATTTTCTGATAGCAAGTCTTTTTTTTTTAAGAAAGATTAATTTAAGAAATACTTAGTTGTCCAAACTAGCTTTACAAGAATTGCTGACGCCAACATCTTTCGGATGATATAAATGCTGCACCGCTCTTACTTTCCTGCCTAGAGAATACAGAAATTTATGCCGTTTTACGTCAATCACATATTATTATGTTTAAGAGGAGTTACTGCATTCTGACCAAGCTCGCTATTGACATTTAAAACCATGGTAATCTTTTTAGCTCTAATTCTCTTATCATATGAGATATCTGTGCTAGCTTGATCTCGCAATTTCTGAGCCGCTCATTCTCCTTTTCCAATTTTGCTTGGGTTTTCTCCAACTCCATTATCCTTCCTTCCAAGAATGCTTGGTGGATTCTGAGATCTTCAATTTCTTTTTCTTCTCTTTTCCGCTTGGCAATCTCTTCCTCTTGTTCTGGAGATCTCTTCCTTTTGGTTGAGTCTTCAGAAATCAGTGCTGGCATACATTGTCTAGATGTTACTTGTTCTGTTTCCCGGTCATCTGGCCCTTTCCTAACACCTCGTAGAGATTTTGGAGTGCCATCTCTTTCCGTCTGCATCTTTTCCCATTCTGCGTTTACTTCTTCTACGATGCTTAGTTTTAGTTCTTTGTTTTCCTTGATGGATCTTGGTGTTGAAGTATTTCTTTCTTTCTTCTTTATCTTTTCCTGATGTCTCAGGTAGAACGAATTATTAGCCAACGTTTGACTATCTGATTTCGGGTTTAAGTAATCCGCTTCGTGCTTCTCTAGGCCGGACCTAGTGAAGTCAGAAAGTTCGAGCTTTTCCACCATGTCCAAAAAATAGTCCGCTAGTGCACAGAAAAACACTATCACAAACAGAAAAACAATTTAGTTTATATATTAGGCTAAAGAAGGAAAAATAAAAATAGGCGCATCCCCGGGGACGCGGATCAGAGCAGACAGCTCCCAGAAGGCCGCCGACCCCAGTCCTGGAGGGGGGAATGGGGATGAATCTCTGCGGGGGGACTTTTTTCTTTTCTTTCTTTTTTCTTTTTGTCTTTCTTTTCATTTATTTTTTATTTTGCTCCACAAAAATTGTGGGAATCCACGAAAAATCGGAAGTAGCCGGCCCCACAAAAATTCTGGAGGGGGGAGCCCCCCAAAATGTTCGCGACCAAACTCCGGGCCGAAAACATTTGGGGGGATAAATCCTGTCATGGGTAGGACCCCCAAAAACGCTCACGACCAAAAGCCGGGCCGAAAACATTCTGGGGTGGGGTGGGAGGTTGTGACCCCCATATGTGAGGCCAACGACCCCCAAAATACTATGCACCCATCACCAACGGCCCCGAAGACACGAACCACTTAGCCCTTCATGTTCTTATATATCACTACCTCGGACTCAGAGAAAAGAATGTGTTGAAAGGAACCAGGGCTTAATTATTTCCGTTTAATAACAGTTTGTTCTTCAAGGACACCGGATGTTCTAGGTCAAGACACTCACAATGATGAACCTTCACAGCCAACGTGGATGGTTTCGTTTTAGTTCCACATGTTTAACATGGGAAACGTTTGGACCTTAATAGCTTTCACACAAAAAATCGTGCAGAGTCCGTACCTTCTAGGAACGTTCCTTTTATGTTTATGAACAAAGTAAAGTACTTACGGTTTTAGTCCGCCCCGTTTATCCACGTGAAATCACACGAAAACACGGAGCACTCGCACACACGTCTGTTCAGCATCAAAGCCTATACTCGATCCCATACTATAATAAGCTATTATTGAAAAGACCGTCCCATCCATTTATATTTACTAGGATAATAGCATACTGTTGTTGTTAATAGGCTATTATTGTAAATACCATCGCACCCATCTATAGTTACTTGACTGGCATACTAAAACTAGCACTGAAATAGCATACTCTTAATATTTTTATTTATTTACAGATTGTTGTTGTTGGGGGTTACAAAAAAAAGGGTCCCATTATTCTATAGTAAAATGACAGCTAATAATAATAATATCAGTATTATCAATGTGGTTGTACGAAAATACAAAAAAATCGTATAAACGGTAAAATGATTACAGCGCAGCTATCCCAAACCGCGCAGGGTGAGAACCCGATTACGTGGTTACGACAAGGATTAGCGGATTTATTAAATATGCTGATGGAGAATGTAGAGCCACACCACCAAGTGGGGTTAGCTTGAGGAATCTTGATAAATCTGCTAGGTCGTTCTTGTTCTCATTCAAGGATGCGTCTGTTATGAGCGAAGAATTCATATGGCTGGCTTTAGAAAAGGTGGATCAGTCAAATGCTGTGTTTATGAAGCAGGATAAGTTTGTAGTAGTTTTCAATCATGTGAAGCTACCTATGGGGGAGGGCCGACAAAGACAGAATTTTACATCTGACGAGGAATATATGAAAAAGTGTAGAGGAATTGTTGTTAAAAATACGGGGCGTAACGTTCTGGCACAGGCCATTGTAGTTGGTAAAGAATTACTTGATAATAAAGGGGATAAAAAGGAAAGTGCTCGTCATCTTATTGAAAGGAAGAAATTTATAACTCTAAAAACAAATACGTTATGTAATAATACCGATGCTATTTTAAAAAATGGTGGTGGTGAAATACCGGAATTGAATAAAATTGAGGAGAATTGACATGAATACTCAATGACGGTATATGATGGTCTGACGAGTAAGAAAACCTTTTTTCAGGGTGCGGGTCGGGCAAAGAAAAACATAATTTATTATATTTAAATAATCACTACAATGTGATTACAAGTTTAACGGCTGCTTTTAGATGTACGTATTTCTGTGATGTGTGCCACAAGAAATATAGTACTAAAGAAAAACATATAGCACACTGTACGGCATTATGTGGTAAAAAATGCCAGAAAAGACCGCCATGTGAAGAAACAGAAGAAATTCTAAGTTGCTAGAAATGTAACCGGTGCTCTTACGGAGACGCGTGTATGCAGTATCACAATCAGTCGGGGCTATGTTCAGAATAAAAAGTTTACAGATTATGTCTTAAGGCCTATGCCGTTAAGCTAAATAGAAATACCCACCAACGTGGTGAGAAATACTGTATAAACTGTGAAAATATGATGCCATGCAACCATTTATGTTATATTCGCCCCAGCGCCAATATCGGCATTAGTATGAAAAAGTGGTTAATGATATTTTACGATATTGAGTGTAGACAGGATGAGGTAGTAAGAGAAGATGTGGATGAACACGTAGCAAACCTACTAGTTTCACAGCAGGCGTGTTATCAAAGTGTAAATAGTGGGAATAATACAACATGTAGTGCATGTGATAGAAAAGATAATATTTTCTACGGCGAAAACTGTGTGATAGATTTTCTAAATTATCTATGCGTCAAGCTTAAAGATGTTAATATTTTTTTCTGTTTTGCACATAACGCAAAAGAGTATGACGCCTACATTAATCTACGCGCAATGATTACCACTAAACAGTGGACCCCTAAGGTAATTATGAGAGGTTGTAAATTACTGTGTAGGGAGCGTAAATATTTAAAGTTTATCGACAGTCTGAATTTCTTTCCAATGCCGCTGGCTAAAGTCGAGGAGGGGTTTGGTATTTCACACGGTAAGGGGTATTTTCCCTACTATTTTAACACTAAAAATAATCAGCAGTATAAGGGCCCAGCACCCAATCCTAAATATTACGGATATGAGTATATGCAGGAGAAGGAGCGCAAAAAATGTATGCGCGTCTATAACTCGTATTTTTTTTTATTTATTTATTTACTTATACATCGTATAACGGCATAACCGTATTTGACATAGTCATTACAATACAAATCATAATTCAAATAAAACATATCTAAAAAATGGTTAAAAGTACATACAAAGTATAAAATAAAACCTATCTGTTAATATTTCGGTGTTACAATGTACCTATAAAATTTTCAACCTCCTGTACAGTATATCCTTCACAATCTATCAGTATTTCTTTAATCTTACGTTTAAAAGTCTTTTTGTTGGTATTCTTTATCTTATCCGGTAGTGTATTATAGAATATTATATCCTGGTCCATGTATGATTTTTTAAATTTCGTCATTCTGCTTCTGACAGGTATTAGTTTATTGCAGTTTCTTGTTCTATATGAGTGAACCTCCATGCCGGTCAAAAAATCATCCTTATGGGAATTTATATATAATAAACAATGATATATAAACAAGCAAGTTACGGTCATTATATTTAATTTTTTAAACATACCTCTACATGAGTCTCTATTGGTCATTCCTAAAATTGCTCTTATGGCCTTTTTTTGCCATATAAAGACTTGTTTGATTTCAGTAGAACAGCCCTATAATAATATTCCATAACTCATATGGCTGTGAAATAATGCATGATAAGCTATACATATATACTTTGTTGATAAACAATAACGTAGTTTCCTAAGTTGATAAACACCTTTTGACAGTTTGCTAATAAGATGATCAATATGAATTTTCCAGTTTAGTGAACCATCTAACTACATACCTAAATATTTTATATTAGTTGTTTTGTTTTTAGTAGTTATATCTCTCTTAAGAGAAAAATATATCCTTTCAGTTTTATTTAGATTGATTATCATTTCATTTTCCTTGAACCATTTTATCATTTTGCTTTCTTCTTCTTGTTTCAAGTCTACCAAATCTTGATAATTTTCATTACCTATAACAAGAGCAGTGTCGTCCGCATACAGTACTGGGGAACTGGACAACGCATTAGGGAGATCATTCATAAAAATAATGAATAGTATTGGACCAATAATGGATCCCTGAGGTACTCCTTTATTCAATATCATATATTTTGATAGTTTATTCTTTATTTTTACAGCTAGTTTGCGATTCCACAAATATGATTTTATAAGATTTATACTCAAATCATTTATACCATATAACTGTAACTTTTCTATTAACAATTGATGGGGAACAGTATCAAAGGCTTTACTCAAATCAAAGAGAGTG
>JAGDQP010015529.1:21320-42509 GCA_022664845.1 Lepisma saccharinum
TTTAAGATCTTACCAAAATCAATAGACATTAAGTAGTTTCTAAGGTCCATTATATTTCTAATGTGCAATCTGCGAAAATTTATTGAAGTCCCTACATCTTTGTCTCTACTTGGTTTATACTTCGTTTCATAAGTGACCCAAAGCGCGAGGTGGTCAGCTACGGCTGGTGCTAAAGTGCCACATTGTAGGTTAGTGGCAGTGATATTGGTAATCACATTATCTAAGCAAGCATTATTGCGCGTTGGTATGAAGTTTTTGTAAGACCAATTCAGAGAGTTCAAAACATCCGTGAATTGTTTTGTTTTTGGGGATTCTTTTTTCAAGATGTCAATATTTATATCCCCAACTATAATGAGTTCATATCCATCATGTATGGAGATCATTTCATAAAGTAGTTCCAATTTTTCATAGAACACATCAATGTTGGAGTCAGGGGTTCTATAAATCACAATTAGTATTACCCTAAGATCCTTAAATTTAGTGCAAACAATTTCAAAGTCTTTAGGAGAACATAGTAAAGACATGTCAATATTTTCAGATTTAAAGTTTATATCATTTCTCATGTATAAACCCACACCACCATAATTGCTAACAGGTCTACAATAGTAATTCAGCAAATTATAATTAGAGGGTTTAAATATTGCAATTTCATCTTCATTCAACCAATGCTCATTTATCAATACACACATTTAATTTTAAAGAAGAGCTAATATGGTACGGTCATTTAGATGTAGAACTACTAAGAAATGCATGTGTTAAGTTTATGGCGGAATTCCGAGAAATAACTAATGTCAACCCACTGGTCGGGGCAACTAGTATAGCTTCGGCATACAGTTTAGTGTATCGGCGTAAGTTTTGAAAGACAACTGATATTATCCCAATTAATGGGTATCGCTGGGTCGACCATCAGTCTGAGGAGGCAGTAAAGAGAAAAGACTTGGAATTACAATCCAGCAAGTGGTCATGAAATGATTCTAAACGGTGTTTTGAAAGTAGACGGATACGCCCACATAGATAATCCTATGGGAGTATGCAGAGTGTTTTTACCACGGCTGCGCTAAGTGTTATACAACGAGCGTAACAATCCGATATGTAAGACTCAGATATTACACTCCAGCTGCGGTATGAATATACTGTTACAAAAAATGCTTGCCTACGTGAATTAAGATATATTGCTTATGAAATGTGTGTGTGTGTGTGTGGGGGGGTTGATTGGAAGCGAAAATTGCGCGAAAACTCCCACATTGCGGAGTTCACCTCAGAACATACGATGCGCAGGAAAAAGCCCATCAGACCGAGGGATACGCTGTACGGTGGTCGGTGTTCTGCCGCAAAATTATATTATAAAACAACGGAGTGGGAGGAGGTACATTATGTCGACGTCATTTCCATATAACCATTTTCCTGTTAGGTGAAAAAATACCCTATAGGTCATTTCTTGAAAATTTATGTTGACGCTGACTGTCCTGCTATTGATAAGTTCGAGGGAATAGTTAAATGCACTGTACTGCCTCCACAACATATGTACCACAACGTTCTCCCATTTCGCAGTGGCGGTAAGCTACTTTTTCCTCTATGTCGTCGGTGTGCAGAGACCTTCAACACGGCTGCTGAGTGCTATCAAGGTGAAGAGGAGAGGGCCCTAACCGGCCCTTGGATAGTCCATGAAGTGCGCAAGGCTGTTGAGATGGGATACACCTTGTTGAAGACGCACGAGGTTTGGGAGTACAGGGTGGCACAGAATGACCCAGAGACAAAGGAGGGAGGAATTTTTACGGGTTACATAAATCTATTTATGAAACTTAAAACCGAGGCTCATGGCTGGCCCCAATGGTATACCATTACAGAACTATAGGATAAATTTATTCGGGACTATTATAATCGGGAAGGGGTAAAATTAGACCGTGTGAAAATGGGGGAAAAGAATAAAGCGCGTAAGAATATTTGCAAATTGGCAATAAGCTCGTTATGGGGGAAATTTGCTCAAAATGAAAACATGGGTCATACAGACATTACACGCGAGCCTGCGAAATTCTTTGATCAATTAACAGATAACTATGTACAGGTGGCACAGGTAATACCGGTTGATGAACAGGCGTTACTATTAAATTCGCACGTGTTGGACGATGTCAATGTGCCTCTGAAAAACACAAATGTTATAGGGCACATACCACGGCCCACGCGCGGCTAGAACTGTATAAATACTTAGAAGAGGTAGGGGAGAACGCTATATATATGGACAGGTACAGCCTTATTTACGCCGTTTAACCGAGGGGCATAAAATTACAAGTAGGCCAATTATTTATGCCAATTAAAAGTGAATTGGAATCAGTAGACCCTAATGCATGTATTACGGAGTTCTGTAGTGGCGGAACTAAGAATTATTGTGTACCAGGCCGTTAGCTCTGACAATATAAAAACTGTCTGCAAAGTGAAAGGAATTACAATAAGGCTGTAAATTTAGATGAAATTAAAAATATGGTTCTTAATAACGCCCCTGCTGTGAATCTAATAGACCCATAAAAGATCGGTAGAATTGGAGATAGTAAAATTATCACTAGCTCCGAGAGTTAAATTTACCAGATGGCACATACTAATCAAAAAAGGGTTGCAGGCACCTAGGATACAGTACCGTATGGGTTTAAACGACCTCGACTAGAATAACGTGTGTTATATAAATAATATATGTTTTTATTTTCTGAAGAAATATATAGAGATGGAATGGAGACATCCATTTCCATGCATTATAGCTGACCCCACAGCGGGCGGTAAATCATATTTTGTCAAAACATTTATCGATCACTACAGTAATTTGTTTAAAAATATTATATGGCAACCGAGTGGCAGCCTTTATACGAGACTTTATCTTTGTGCACCTTAAAAAAGGTTTACCCAGTGTAGATGATTATTCACAGGACACACTCCTCCATCTTATTATACCTGACGATTTAATGCGTTAGTGTGATTGCCAGATTGTAGGGTTCTTTACTAAAGGGTGTCATCACCGTAAATTTAATGTCATGATTATTACTCAAAATATATTCCACCAGGCCAGAGGTATGCGAGATATTTCTTTGAACTGTCACTATATGATATGTTTTAAAAATCCTAGAGATCGGGCTTAAATAAATTATCTTGCCAGACAGCTGTATCCTAACAATACAAAATATATACAAGAGACCTACGATGACGCAACCTGAAATGGTTACCTACTATTTGATTTAAAACAAAATACCGCTCATGATCAGCAAGTTCGAGCAAATATTATCTCGTCGGATTCTTTTAATTATCTTTATGTACCGATAAAAGATAATAAGCTATATTTTTACAGGTATTTTAGTATAATAGCCGTTAGGGTGGAAACAGAAAAAAATATTAATAAGCAGAGTCCTCACTTAGATTTTTAGCAGAGGCAAAACCTAAAGTACGTAAGGCGATATTACAAAATGCAGATTTCGAATTGATTCGCTCTATTTGTGAATGTTCCTATAACGTATTGCAAGGAAATGTTATAATAAGTAAAAAAGAGAAAAATAGATTGTGGAAAGATAAAAATCAACTTAGGTATTTTGTAAAGATAGAACCGACGCTGAAACAAAAGAAAATCTAATAATTGTTCAAAAAGGAGGTTTTCTCACAGCACTCCTTGCACGTATTCTATGAGGTTAACTGCCTAGTCTGTTTAAATAGTGCATCCTGCGAAAAAAAACTTATTTTAATCTCACCAGAAAAATTACATCATTCCCAAACTAATTCTAATCTCGATGATGGGATGAAACAAATTTTAAGTAATAAGAGTATGAGTGTGGAAAAGAAATAGATCCAGTACAGAGAGGTGTTGCAAAAATATTTACATGTTCAAAAACCACACCCGCAACAGTTACAAAGAATCATGAGGTAGACGAGGGGAGTGGTGATGATGATATAATAATATCTACTCTCCCCAAAGTCTGTCTGAATAAAGCAAGGCTTTTATTGCGCAAATTAAAACAAAACCAAAATATTCATTGGGATGTTAGTGGTAACGTTAATATATTTGGTAAATTATTCCCCGGTCCTAATATAGTAGATTTAATATCTGATTTTGTAAAGTGTCGTAAGAAAAATATTCCACCCACAGGCTGGGAACCCTTCGCTATACTATTAGCAAAATCAAATATACCCTTATAGTATATAGATAATCCTCAACGTATAGAGTATATTCGAAAGCTAACTTCTGCTACTGCCGCTGCTACAGAAGCAGAGGAAGAAGAGGAGGAGCCAGAACGTAAATGTTAACTATCAGGTAGCGCTACTATAAACTATGAAGAAATTAACTAATATCTACTATAACCCTGCACATCCTCCTTCATTTTCTACGGCTCGAATATAATGGAAATCTGTAAAGATATCAGTACTTTTACAGCGAGTGGAAGAGTGGTTAAAACAACATAAGCTTGCGTGCTGCTGCCGCACAAGCAGTTCTCACATGCTGAGAATTGTCTGCGAAAACTCTGCGGCGTTCAAGGAGAAACCTGAGTTTAAAGGACTATAGCAATGGATGCGCACGTTCGTGCAATACTAGAAATAATTTTCTTAGATATAAAATTTCAACTTTCTCTTTTTATTCAAATTGAGAACATACTGGTTTTAAAACAAGATCAGTGGTCTTATTTCCAAACCGAAATTTTTATATTTTAAATGAAATATTGTTGATTATTCACTTGTATGAAAATTATTTCTCAGTGCACAAATAAAAACTGTTTATTAATTTTAAGAAACCGTATACAGTGCATTTACGAGCAAGCAAATTCATAGACAATTCCATCCATATTATATAAGCAGTCCAATAGAGAGGAAAATACTACAATATTTAGAGCTGATTTTCATGCACGTGCACGTGCGTTGCTTGCGTTCTAGATTTTTACACTGTTTTTACCATTTCCACTGTCCTCTTTTGGTTCCGGTTACAACCCACTGACATTTTCCTACAGATTGTCCATACATCAAACTCATTTTTAGCCTCCGAAGAACTTTTCCTTTGCCTATATACTGTGTACTATTTTATTTCTATGATTAATGCTTCATTAGCAAGCTTCTTTAATAAGAGCAACACTGTATTTTCAGAGAGATGAAACCTATACTGTTTTGGCTCTAGATTTCTATATTTCCGGTCTTTGCAGGGCATTGCTCACTGCTGCTTCTCGGGTTTAATTATTGCTATAAGGGTTTAGTTTATTTTCAGAATTGGGTGCATAAATGCTCGTTAATTAACGTTGGTGTATATCTATTTCTCTGTTATATGTACGGAATCATATAAGTATAGTTTATTGTTATTTTGGCTACAGTTTGTGTCTGTTCGTGGTTTTGTAAGACCGTACGTTGCATTTTTGTTATCGGTTTCCCAATTACCAGTCTTGTTAATTGTTTCATGCAGCGTTCTATATCACTCTGTTAATGTTTATATCATTATTACATTTTTAATGAGATTTAATGTCACTGCCTTGTGTTTGGAGTATTTCACAGGTGTATTCTTTTCATTGTTATAGGCTGAAACACAAGATCCACATGTTTGATTTCTGTTTATCGATAAAATGTACATGGAAGAACGTAACTGGGAGTTTACTATAACTATTGATTTCGTCATACCTGTTGCTTTACGTTTTTATTAATTACCCAAACCCCTTTTTTGTTTGTTCCTCAATTGATGCCGAGGGAAAACAAAGAATAAGTTTTGTCTCATTTTTCATGAGGCTTGCTTTTTCCACAACGTTTAAAATATATCGACATCCCTCTCTTGAGGGTTCCTAAGCTCATTAACAGAATTGTGAGCAGAGACATTTGTGGTTTCCATTCAAAACTGTGTGGATCTTGTTCAACAGACTTTCACTTCAGAAAAGCTACCATGCTCGCGTACTAACGAGCAACCGATATGAGAAACCAGAGCAAGGGTGAGAGAGAGAGAGAGAGAAAGAGAGAGAGAGAGAAAGAAGAGGGGACACCCGTTCTTAGAGGGATCTTTGTCGAGAGGTTATTACCAAGTCCATTCTTATTTGTCTTTCTTCCAAACAGGTTTACACACCAGTAGTAGCTGAGCACAAATCAGAACATAACGTGAAAATCACGTAATGAAAAATGGTCTTGGAGGTGCTCTTTGCCTCTTCCCTGCTGGATATACACATACAGACAAGCATCCGATACACAGACGTTAATCCTGTGGACGTTATGACGAAGCGCATTAGTGAAAAAGACGTTGTTGTGTGTAATCAGACATGAAAATCAACGGCCTAGATAAAGACATTGTATAGTGACTGAAGAGAAAGACAAGCCACCAAAAAAACTGAAGATATATCGTGAACGCTCTGGTGAGCTAATATGAGCAAAAAGATTTGAAAAATTAATGGTGCTTGGAATCGTCGAAACATATGTATTAAGTAAATTGTTATACGGTGACAACTTGAAAGCTACCGTCTCAGAACGAAAGATAATTTTTAAAAAAATCGGGATAAAGTAAAGAGCGACAGACGCAAATGAAGTCAGTTCTTGTTCTGCTATGTATGCTTTCGTTGGATACGCGCATGTGTGGAAGGGTAACAGACAAGCATATCCATTTCCAGCAACAGTATGTATCATCGTCGGCTGGACGTCGCATCACAGTCACCCTTGTCCGATATATGTGAAGATGCGAACCCTGACATCCAGCAAACTGTTAGAGTTCTTGCTTACTCCCCCTACCGGTGCTCGATTCCGGAGCTTTTGCTCCCGACTCCCACCACCACCGCAGTTTGGACATCAGAACACAAAACCAGGTTACTGGTATTGTTTGGGAGCAAAACAACTGTTGGCTATGTTGAAATAATGATTAAGTTACCCAAGAAGCATAGTCAAGTAGATGGAGAAATAATGTCTGCACTATTTTAATAAAACGCAAGTTGTATATTGATAACTCTATAAAAATAGCACGCTAACGCCCCGCAAACAAGGATGGTGTACTGTAGGACTTGGTAGTTTTGGTCTAATGTTTGTGAACTGCTGTTGAACAATGAAAGACTACAAATCCTCAAAAAGTTGCTGTGTTCAAAACTACTCGATTGGTAGTGAACCTGTGTATAAATTTCTGAAAAACCCCAAAATATGCTACTGTCCTTTGTGGTTGTTGTAGAAACGGTCGTTCGGATAGATTGATAAGGGCAAATTCATAGGAAAGCCCATCATAGTGAACAGGCCAAAGGACGATGATTATAACGTGAAATAGAACACACTCCAGCGGAAGATGAAATCCCTGCCAAACGTAAGACTGTAGAAAGGGGTATGCTTTGAATGTTTAGTAGCCGATTTCGAAAATTAAACCGTGGATATAGCAAATAATAGGAATAGGCGTTCTCGAGCGTACTGCGGGCTGTCCAACTGTCCCAAATAACAAGTCTTAACATGCTCGCAGGACAATGAAACCCGGGAAAAAAATTCTTCTAATATGAAATTGGATGTATTGTCTTTGTTTACTAACGAATTTTAAAAATGCAAGCGAGGATGTATATAGAAATAAAAATAAATGTTCTTTAACGTAATGCTGGAGTATCCAACCTGCATGGTAACTTTGTCCATCATGGCGATGTATCATTGTAGATGGGACGTTAAAAAGTACGAATAACATCCGGGACTACTGATATTGGTTCAGTGCTGTAGTAAACGGTAGACGGGTATTTGAACTTAGTCATAGGATTGGGAGGACATGGAATTTTAAAACAGGCACAGATGTGAACCTTAGGAAAATAATATAGCATATCGATCGGTAATTGGTCGAGCAGGGAAAGGGAATATGACATGGATGATTGAACTTTTGTAAATATTAGTACAAAATAGCAAAGATAGGTTTTCCAGCCTACATAAGACCCCGCCGCTTGCAACCTTAGTTGATTGTAAAAAGGAACATTACGTGTTTCAGTTAAGCAACATCTTTCGATGTCTGGACGGCATACTCAACCATCACAAACGTCAGCTATGAATGCAAAGTACTAGAATTACAAGTAATGAAATGATATACTGTAATTAGTCAACCTTAATTACTCAACCTATATGTTTGCTCCTTTACCGGGATGTCATTGGATAGCGATAAGACACAATCGAAGTACATTGGAGCATTGTGATTGGCTGGAAAATGCTATAAAGCAACTTTGTCAACAGGCATTGAAGTCAGTTTCCAGCACGATGATGGTTTGTGACTGTTCAGACTCACACGTGAGTGGAAATTGTGTATTACAGCCTGCATTTGCTGTATGCGGGTATTCCTTTCGAAGATGATGGGCATGTTTGTACCAACCTTTCATCGGATGATGTAAGAGATAAAGTTTTACAGACGTTGGCGTTTTTTGATACATATCATTGGTTGTACAATATCCTTGTTAAAATGCAACTTGATCAAGAAATCACCGTAGACCACTTTATACGTACCTATATGGAGATGATTAACAGGCAATCTATGATGTGCTGTGGACAAAGGACGTTCAACATGGAGCTTCCCTTTCGACTTTGGAGCAGCATTAAAAATGGAATAAAATGATTGGATTTAACTAAAATCTTTTTTGTGAAATTAACAAATACAGTGCTTGGGTTACATATTACAAGGGGTAATACATACTGTGGCAAACAGTTACAATATTATTACACATAAGTGTGATGTACATGACAAAATCAGGATATATGGTTCGGCGTTACATAGAACATAGTGCATTAACCTGTGGCATAACAAACAGGATGAAAAGGTTCAAATTTCATATCAAGTAAATAGTGTAGTACCTCCCCCAATACAAAGTTTGGTGACAGATTGTCACATGGGATCCATCACATGCAAAGGTTAGCGTCCTGTAAACATAATACAGTTGTTCTTTGTCATTCCATATAAACATGACTTGGCATAAAAGTATCGCCTTGCATATAGACAAGTTAATAGTTGTCACCCTGTAAAGGACATTTGTTGTTAGTGGATACACACTAGGATGAACATTAGACATCAATCGGGTTTGTGATGTATTGGTAACAATCGAAACTGTACAGGTGTATGTATCTAAATGTCAATGATGCGCTCTGATATTGTAATGGTCATGATTCGTCCACCAGTGTTCAATGCCATTGGCATATAATAATTAAGAATTAAAAAATGAGAACCATGTGTTTAATTAAAAGTTTTCCTAACATCGTTATCCATAGTGAACTGCCATATATTGTTCTCCATCAACAGGATTTAATGTGCGCCGTTTGTGCTATTATACAACAACAAGGCGTTTCACTTGTGAGGTAATTACTACACAAAAGTCGTGTTTTCGCTTGATAGGAGATAGGAGTTAGGGCCCCCAGATGTGAATCTACGCATTTTGCACACTGGAGGCAGTTCATCCTTCAGAGGGTCAAGATAATCACCTAACGCTAACAATGGTGGTTCATTGCGACGTCTAACATAGATAATACTATCAGTATCGCAGTACAAGAGACGGGCTATACCGACAGTAGTCATTGACTCATACAAACGCAGTCGTGCCCACGACGAAGTAAATGCTGCAAGTATAACATTGCTGAATGCGTAAGGTGTATTCTGGGATTCCGAATCCCGATAAGTAACAAGACGTTTACACCTTATCAGTTTTCCATGTTGATTTTCCAGATGAGAATAGACAATTTAATTAACCCCTTGGGTTGTTGTCACAAGTTTTGTTTTCGGAAGATCGAAACTCTGAGTATACTTTCCGAGCAAGGAGTTTAGATATATTATTGCAATGAATCGAAGTCCCTCGTTTTCCTTAATGTTATCGTAGTCGAGCTGAATTCCCTCACCATTAAAATAATGCTGAATATACTGTTGTCTATTCTCTTCACCTTGGCAATTCTCAGGAAATCCGGAGGCTTGCTGCTTCATTTTAAGAAACGTACCCACGTAGGACTTAAACAGATTCACTGACATTTCCGATTCCCAAATTTCGTACGTATGAACCATACCATAACCTGCTTTTAATGCACCATTGAGCTCGGGTTTGCAGAAAACACCTTCGGTTACACGGTATCCGTATTTATGAGTACATTCAGCGGTATGTAAAGTTGCCATGTATGTTCTGCATAAGCCAATCATTAGTTTGTTATGTGCATTGTATGGTAATAAGGGAATGGCCAAATCGGTTGGAGGGCTAAATTTTACAAAAGAATAAACCGTGAACCTGACTGGGATCGGGCATGTAAGTGCCCTTATGCACAGTTACGGGTCCAACCGAAAGTGGACGAGTAGCCATTACTCATGGGTATAACGAGGTAAAGCCCACGAAATCAACTTCTTCCGATTCACTGCATTCGTAAAGGATTTGGAAGTATTCGGTTCGTCCACCATTAAAGACATCCTTAGGACGTAATGGATCTACAATATCAGAACAATACTCGCGAAGAAATGTCTGTATTTCAGCAGAAGACTTTACCTGTTTGTGGTACTGACATTCCCACATTGACACAACATTTACGTTACACGTCCGACGCAAAAAATCCTTCCTTGCCATGGTGTCGGCATAACGACAATTTAGACTACGCTCTTGTTTATCTATAGCTAAATCCCTGACTTAAGTTATACGTTGGTGCTCATGATAGTAACACCCATAATATTCATATGCCGTTCGAGTATTTTTATCATATCCATCCACTTCGAAATGTTTGAATTGGGCTTCACCACCGTGTTCATAGCTTCGCAACTTGGCCTTATGCATATATTCTATATACCGAAGCCAAAATTTAACCTGCTTCCTTTGGTGGGTACCGAGGTGAAAACCTTATGATGGAGTGACAGGTACGGTCTTATCTTTAAGATATTGTGTACGAGAACATAGCATAGCGCCGGCAGCAATGGTAGACGTATGCAAAAGCATTGAAGGCCACTCGTGGCACCTTCTATAAGATTCGAAAACTGAATAAGAGTTAAAGTTAGAATACGGATCTCATTCTGGCAATAGGCCAACAGTTCACGCTAAAAGTCGAATGTTCGTTTATCTTTGACACATTGCTTATGCCATAAGGCTATACTCTTTCCTTCTTCATCGGATTTGCTCCCTAGATCATAATACTCCAGGTCTGGATATAATCCAACATAATTCCGATTCCTTGGAATATTGAAAAAATGTGGAAAGTCTCCTTTCCTCAGGCATTCGTTCAGCCCTAACGTTTTCGGGAGGTCTGCTAATCGAACTCCCATAAACAGGAACGTGTCTCTGAATGTAATGTCATTGATCTTGAGTTGCATTATTTTGTGGACACTAGTAAGTATTTCCGGTACTAATTGCTGCTGTTCTAATATTTCACGGGCAACAAATTGTCAAAGCCGTGAGCATTATGTGCCGAAGCAAACACTTGGGTAAACTTAGGACCCTGTTCTCATACATGTGTAATATTAAATGGGTCGAAAGTGTAAAATGAAGTCAGGAGAGCCGTCACCATTACACCAACATTCCATCTATAGATATTTTCATGAGTATCTTTGCATTGGTAGCATCGATGCGTGACACAAATTAAATTTGGCACTAATTGACGCTCACACTTGTCATTATCATCCAAGCGCATCGTCTCAATATCGTAGACAATATATAAAAATCCTCCACACGTTTAGGACACTCAGGTTTCACATAACAAATAAGGCTTTCATCTACATAACTAACACCTTTTACAAAAATGTTCACCACAAACACACTTCTCCTTTTTGTTACGCCAATCGAGTTTTACGCAACACTGAACACATACCTGAACATGATGACATAATGATTAACGTTTTTTTATGGTTACATGTCTGTCGGAACTTGTTTGATTAACAAAGGTACGAATACACTTGTCAATAGCGTTGGTTTTCCTCCGACCATTGGCTATCGGGATGATACATCTCTCAAAATTTACATTTATATTCTCATGATTGCGGAGCTCCGTATAGGGATAAAGACAATAGTCAAAATATCCCTTACTACCTAAGAAGGCGTATATAGTTTTAATAACATCATAATGATTGTTTTCATATCGTAGAAAGATTTTCCTCTGAGCTGTGGGGCCAACATACATTTTCTCTTGCTGGCGCGTTTTGTTGACACGGCCGTACACAATGATTTGACATTAATTGCCAAAATACTTTTGAAATTTGTTAACGTCCTCTTAACAACCCTCATTATGCCGACTTAAATCAACCCCTGCAAAATAACACAACTCAGCTGCTTTGGCACGGCAGTGTTTAATATGGGTTTGCAGATATTTAGCCTTTCGATATTCGTTATTCACACGTAGTTTGCCTAACGCCAACGCCCTCGAAAGACAGTCGGGAACATTATTCATACTAATTATATCCTTCTGTAGATATTCCACCAATGGTAAATACTTATTATTACTACGCCGCGCCTGCCCTCGACTCGGATATGTAATATCAACCCGAATGGTAATATCGTCACCTAACAGGAATTTCTCGTTAGAGTTTAACACATTTTCAATTTTGCGTAACATACCTTCTGCTTTAAGATGTGCTCGTAATTGGAAAGGTATGTATGCAGGCTTTCCTACAGTGTACTTGGAGCACTCGAGAGTAAATGCGACTTTGGAGACTGGGTTGACATCGCGTAGTAATTTGTCCATATCAAATTGAAAAAAAATAGGTACAAACGCCTCAGGATCACGAATAGTTGTTACAACAGGTCTAATTGTTATTTCACGACCTCGTAGAGGGAAATTCGGATAAGTTTTGGGTTTCTCGGAAACAATCTCAAATTGGAGGTATCGTCCAGCACCATACATCATACACGTAGAACGATCTTGCATCACTGTCACATCCATAATAGTATTTACCATTGGTCGACTATCTACAGAAAAATATAATTAGTATGAATAATGTTCCCGACTGTCTTTCGAGGGCGTTGGCGTTAGGCAAACTACGTGAGAATAAAGAATATCGAAAGGCTAAGTACATACAAACCAATATTAAACACTGCCGTGCCAAAGCAGCTGAGTTGTGTTATTTTGCAGGGGTTGATTTAAGTCGGCATAATGAGGGTTGTTAAGAGGACGTTAACAAATTTCAAAAGTATTTTGGCAATTAATGTCAAATCATTGTATACGGTCCTGTCAGCAAAACGCGCCAGTAAGAGAAAATGTAAGTTGGCACTACAGCTCAGAAGAAAATATTTCTACGATATGAAAACAATGACTATGATGTTATTAAAACGATATACGCCTTCTTAGATAGTAGGGGATATTGTGACTATTGTCTTAATCCCTATACGGAGCTCCGCTGTCATGAGTGTGAATATAAATGTAAACTATGCGAGATGTATCATCCCGATAGCCAAAGGTCGGAGGAAAACCAACGCTATTGTGACAAGTATAATCATACTTTTGTTATTCAAACATGTTTCGACAGACATGTAACCATAAAAAAACGTAAATCATTAGGTGATCATGCTCAGGTATGCGTTCAGCAACTTGATTGGCGTAACAAAAAGGCGAAGTATGTTTGTGGTAAACATTTTTGTGAAAGGTGTGTTAGTTACGTAGATGAAAGCCATATTTGTTATGTTAAATCTGAGTGTCCTAAACGTGTTGATGATTTTTTATATTGTCTATGATATTGAGACGATGCGCTTGGATGCTAACGACAAGTGTGAGCGTCAATTAGTGCCAAATTTAATTTGTGTCACGCATCGATGCTATCAATGCAAAGATACTCATGAAAATAGCTATGGTAGTAATGTTGGTGTAATGGTGACGGCTCTCCTGACTTCATTTTACACTTTCGACCCATTTAATATTACACATGTATGAGAACAGGGTCCTAAGTTTACCCAAGTGTTTGCTTCGGCACATAATGCTCACGGCTTTGACAATTTGTTGCCCGTGAAATATTAGAACAGCAGCAATTAGTACCGGAAATACTTACTAGTGTCCACAAAATAATGCAACTCAAGATCAATGACATTACATTCAGAGACACGTTCCTGTTTATGGGAGTTCGATTAGCAGACCTCCCGAAAACGTTAGGGCTGAACGAATGCCTGAGGAAAGGAGACTTTCCACATTTTTTCAATATTCCAAGGAATCGGAATTATGTTGGATTATATCCAGACCTGGAGTATTATGATCTAGGGAGCAAATCCGATGAAGAAGGAAAGAGTATAGCCTTATGGCATAAGCAATGTGTCAAAGATAAACGAACATTCGACTTTTAGCGTGAACTGTTGGCCTATTGCCAGAATGAGATCCGTATTCTAACTTTAACTCTTATTCAGTTTTCGAATCTTATAGAAGGTGCCACGAGTGGCCTTCAATGCTTTTGCATACGTCTACCATTGCTGCCGGCGCTATGCTGTGTTCTCGTACGCAGTATCTTAAAGAAAATACCGTACCTGTCACTCCATCATAAGGTTTTCATCTCGGTACCCACCAAAGGAAGCAGGTTAAATTTTGGCTTCGGTATATAGAATATATTCATAAGGTCAAATTGCGAAGCTATGAACGCGGTGGTGAAGCCCAATTCAAACATTTCGAAGTGGATGGATATGATAAAAATACTCGTACGACATATGAATATTATGGGTGTTACTATCATGAGCACCAACGTATAACTCAAGTCAGGGTTTTAGCTATAGATGAACAAGAGCGTAGTCTAAATAGTCGTTATGCCGACACCATGGCAAGGAAGGATTTTTTGCGTCGGACGTGTAACGTAAATGTTGTGTCAATGTGGGAATGTCAGTGGCACAAACAGGTAAAAACTTCTCCTGAAATACAGACATTTCTTCGCGAGCATTGTTCTGATATTGAAGATCCATTACATCCCAAAGATGCTTTTAAGGGTGGGCGGACCGAAAGCTTCCAAAGCCTTTACGAATGCAGTGAATTGGAAGTAATTGATTTCGTGGGCTTTACCTCCTTATACCTATGGCTAATGGCTACCCGTCCACTTTCGGTTGGACCCGTAACTGCGCATACGGGCACGGACATGCCCGATCCCAGTCAGGTTCACGGTTTATTCTTTTGTAAAATTTAGCCCTCCAACCGATTTGGCCATTCCCTTATTACCATACAATGCACATAACAAACTAATGATTGGCTTATGCAGAACATACATGGCAACTTTACATACCGCTGAATGTACTCATAAATACGGATACCGTGTAACCGAAGGTGTTTTCTGCAAACCCGAGCTCAATGGTGCATTAAAAGCAGGTTATGGTATGGTTCATATGTACGAAATTTGGGAACGGAAATGTCAGTGGACCTGTTTAAGTCCTACGTGGGTACGTTTCTTAAAATGAAGCAGCAAGCCTCCGGATTTCCTGAGAATTGCCAAGGTGAAGAGAATAGACAACAGTATATTCAGCATTATTGTAATCATGTTGTTTGAGGGGGATTAGCGTGCTATTTTTATATAGTTATCAATATACAACTTGCGTTTGATTAAAATAGTGCAGACGTTATTGCTCCATCTACTTGACTATGCTGCTCTGGTAACTTAATCATTATTTCAACATAGCAACAGTTGTTATGCGCCCATACAATACCAGTATCCTGATTTTGTGTTCCGATGTGCAAACTGCGGTGGTGGTGGAAGTCGTGGGCAAAGGCTCCGGAATCGAGCCCCGGTAGGGGAAGTAAGCATGAACTCTAACAGTTTGCTGGATGTCAGGGTTCGCGGCTTCACATATACCCTACAATGGTAACCGTGATGCGGCGTCCAGCCTACGATGATACATACTGTTGCTGGAAGAGGATATGCTTGTCAGTTACAATTCCATACAAGTGCGTATCCCACGAAACAGTACATAGCGATGCCAGTGGAACTAATCCGAACATTACTGACATCATTTGGGTCTGTCGATCTTTACTCTTTTCCACAAAAATTAAAAAAAATGATCTTTCGTTGTGAGACGGTGGCTTTCAAGTTGTCACCGTATAACAATTTACTTAATACATATGTTTCGACGATTCCAAGCACCATTAATTTTTCAAATCTTTTTGCTCATATTAGCTCACCAGAGCGTTCACGATATATCTTCAGTTTTTTGGTGGCTTGTCTTTCTCTTCAGTCACTATACAATGTCTTTATCTAGGCCGTTGATTTTCATGTCTGATTACACACAACAACGTCTTTTTCACTAATGCGCTTCGTCATAACGTCCACAGGATTAACGTCTGTGTATCGGATGCTTGTCTGTATGTGTATATCCAGCAGGGAAGAGGCAAAGAGCACCTCCAAGACCATTTTTCATTACGTGATTTTCACGTTATGTTCTGATTTGTGCTCAGCTACTACTGGTGTGTAAACCTGTTTGGAAGAAAGACAAATAAGAATGGACTTGGTAATAACCTCTCGACAAAAATCCCTCTAAGAACGGGTGTCCCCTCCTCTTGCTCTCTCTCTCCCTCTCTTTCTCTCTGTCTCTCACCCTTGCTCTGGTTTCTCATATCGGTTGCTCGTTAGTACGCGAGCATGGTAGCTTTTCTGAAGTGAAAGTCTGTTGAACAAGATCCACACAGTTATGAATGGAAACCACAAATGTATCTGCTCACAATTCTGTTAATATGAGCTTAGGAACCCTCAAGAGAGGGATGTCGATATATTTTAAACGTTGTGGAAAAAGCAAGCCTCATGAAAAATGAGACAAAACTTATTCTTCGTTTTCCCTTGGCATCAATTGAGGAACAAACAAAAAAGGGGTTTGGGTAATTAATAAAAACATAAAGCAACAGGTATGACGAAGTCAATAGTTATAGTAATCTCCCAGTTACATTCTTCCATGTACATTTTATCGATAAACAGAAATCAAACATGTATATTTTGTGTTTCAGCCTATAACAATGAAAAGAATACACCTGTGAAATACTCCAAACACAAGGCAGTGACATTAAATCTCATTAAAAATGTAATAATGATATAAACATTAACAGAGTGATATAGAACGCTGCATGAAACAATTAACAAGACTGGTAATTGGGAAACCGATAACAAAAATGCAACGTACGGTCTTACAATACCACGAACAGACACAAACTGTAGCCAAAATAACAGTAAACAATACTTACATGATTCCGTACATATAACAGAGAAATAGATATACACCAACGTTAATTAACGAGCATTTATGCACCCAATTCTGAAAATAAACTAAACCCAAGAAGCAGCAGTGAACCCTGCAAGGACAGGAAATATAGAAATCTAGAGCCAAAACAGTATAGGTTTCGTCTCTCTGAAAATACAGTGTTGCTCTTATTAAAGAAGCTTGCTAATGAAGTATTAATCATAGAAATAAAATAGTACACAGTATATAGGCAAAGGAAAAGTTCTTCGGAGGCTAAAAATGAGTTTGATGGGACAATCTGTAGAAAAATGTCAGTAGGTTGTACCCGGAACGAAAAGAGGACGGAG
The DNA here is from genome assembly GCA_022664845.1 of Lepisma saccharinum. NCBI lineage: Eukaryota > Metazoa > Arthropoda > Insecta > Zygentoma > Lepismatidae > Lepisma > Lepisma saccharinum. The sequence goes on from JAGDQP010015529.1 coordinate 38,719, forward strand.
GAAACGGTAAAAACAGTGTAAAAAGCTACAACGGAAGTAACGCACGCGCGCGTGCATGAAAATCAGCTCTAAATAGTGTAGTATTTTCCTCTCTATTGTATTACTTATTTATTTTTTCATTGGAATATTGCTACCATATTGAATATCGTACCTGCAAGTGTGGACATTTTCAAATTCTGAGGGTATTTTCATTTAAGTGGGATTGACAGTTTACATGCGGAGGGGGTTTACTGCCGGGCTGACTGGTTTAAAGAAAGGGGATTTAAACCTTGGAGGAATTAGATTTGAAGGAAACGCCCAAGCTGCTTAATTTTGAGGCTGAAAATGGCCGCCCGTCAATCGTCCAGTTCGGCCATCCGCCATCTTGCGTATGGAAGAAAAACCACGAAATCTCTATTGCTTTAGGTACATCATACAGATAATATATGAAATCTATATCATATATTATTATACTTACCGTAGATTTGTTTTTAGGAAACGTTTAAATTAACTCCAGATGCGGTTGAATGAAAAAACTTATGTAAATGTAAATTTTTCAAAACTTTTTAACATTTGTAAGACTTTTTATTATTTATGACTCAATATGTATATATGTATCTATGTATATTGACGATGTTGATAGCAGTAACACTGCTCAAAAATGAAAATGAAATATGAAATATGAAAAATCTACCAGAATAAACACTGCACAATGAAAAATATTGACATCTGTATCCGTTAGCTGCGTAAGACCCCTGGCCATATAGGTAGATGTCCTCATTAAGGAATTCTACTGCGAACGCGGCCGACACAGCTTTATGAGTTCAAAATCGGTTCAGGGCGTGGATGTTCCTCATTTTTCTTCACTTTTGATCCAGAGGAAGGTAATGACAAATCACCATTGGTTCACCTTTTCAAGATGCATTTCCAGTCCTTTAAATTTTCCTTCATTTATTAGTTGCATTATCCTCACTATATGTAGGTTTAACTTGTATAAATATCATTAAAAATTTCTAAACGAGAAAAAAAAAAAAAAGAAATGTTGAAATGTGTAATACAGGAGTTCAAAACTGAAACTTGTTCAAGAATTTTCCTATGAGCAGTTTACTAAATTTTACAGTATCATTGATTGATCACTTGCACACTTGAAATTAGCTTTTGTCATGCTAGAAGATATTTCAAGTATCAAAAGCATACAGATTATATTAGACATAATGTCGAACTAGCGAAAACGGGTTAGTCATTTTATATTTATTATTAGACGTTTAACAGATTCCATGTGTCTGCCCAACCGCAAGGGAATCTGAATAGCACCATAGCTATAATTTTTACATTTCTTGACTGTCATAAATTACAATTTACCGCTTGAACCATGTAAACATACTAACATACTGGATACATATGTTTATAACAGTGGTTCTAAGATTCAGAAAGTGTAGTGTTAAATATTTTCCACTGTTCATTTCGAAAAGATTTGTTACAATTTAGTCTCTGATTCACCTGGTCTATGACATGCGAAGCTACATGGTGACGGTACGAGTAATGGACCAGTCGCCAGTGGTTGACTAATAAGGGAGACAAACAGTAATAATAATTTTTATTGGATATACTAGTAAACACAGTACATTTTATACTTCCATAATGTTTAATAGTGTAATCCCCAAATGCTGTGCAATCAGGAAATACAGTTTCACCAAAATAAAATGAAAAGTGTAAAGGGCATCTGGAAGAGAGCAGAGCGCACAATAAGAGGACAGAAGTACAAGTAATACAAGATATCTGTGCATATCGAGTAAGGTACAGTGAAATAATTAATTATTACATTCCTTCGTTGTTCAAGGAACAACCTACAGTAAACAGAATCAATGATCTAGACTGCAACAACCGCAGTTCACAATTGGCTACTACAACCACAGATAAACTATTCTTAGTTTATCTGTGCTACAACTGGCCAACTGCTGGTGTAACTACACCTTCAGCATTATTTTTGTATGTTGTCGTGTTAAATGAAATAAATGCGAGCTGCTTTTTCTTTGATTTATTCTGCATAGCCTTAGGGTTTGTTTCGTATATTGTTTCTATTATATAAACGTCAGGTTTCGCTTAGAGTTGAAATTTTCCTTATTTGGTCAAACATTGATATGGTCACCCTAAAAATCATATTATTGAATTGTAATCACATTTAATTTACACGTGAAGGTTTGGTATTATGGTTAAAGAACATACACACATAATTTGTCAGTGCTTATAAAATATTGTATAGCTCAACATAAAGAGTAACCAATACTTAGTGTGAACATCGAAAGCTGCATAAGGAAAAAAAAAACACAAAGTGCATGAAATATATTGATTACTACTGACATTTCCTGTACTCAGTTTTCTTGTAATTACTTAAAATCTTTAAAAAATTAGAGCAGTAATAATTCTTCTCTTTAAATTCTCGAATTAACATATTGACGGCATAATGAAAAGCATAGAAAAACACTTTTAACTTTCTCCATGTCATGAATTGAATCGGCAGTTTGAAGAAGGCAATAAACGCCAAAAATGTGAAAATCTACTTTATGCTGGATTTGATATCTGGAAGGGATGGCGCATCTATACAATACCCCAAAAAAGCAAAAAAACATGTGTAAAACCTTCAAAAATAGGTGCGAATTTGAGATGGGCAAAACTAGCGTAACAGCTATTTCCCGCTGCTTCAGGGGATAAATTCCTATGACTGCTACAACCGATGAAAAACAGCAGTTACTGGCTTAGCTGCTATTTTTCTCCGAAGCTTGTTAATGGTAAAACACATTGTTTCCTGCTTTCTAAACAAACAGAACTGCTGGGAGAACGGAACAAAATGGGAGAGACTTCTCTGCAGAGAGGACAACCATGATGTGTGAACACTATGTAATTAATAGCGTCTGTTACTCGTGTACGGAATTGATATAAAGAACTCTCACAAAGCAGTGGTTGGTAGTTGGCTACTTGGAGTAATGGATAAGGCGTCAGAGTTGTAATACAGTGGTCCCGGGTTCGATACCAGTTCATCGCAAGTTTATATTTTTAAAATTGTTTATATTTTATTTATATTTTAAATAGGTTATTTTGAAATGTTATTGTGTAATTTGTTTTATAACTTTATTTGCATTTAAAGTTTTTTGTAATATTTTCCGTTTATTCTTATTCTGTAGTCCAACTCAGATTTAATAAAATGGTAAAAAAAAATGGGTAAGGCATTGGACTTGGGATTCAGTGGTCTCGGGTTCGGTACTCCTTCACCTAAAGATTTTAAAGAGAAACTCCTTTTTATTTTGTAGTTTCGAAGGAAGGCTCTGTCTTGGTCTTGCTATTAGACCTTTTTCTTCCTTTGAGGCAGTGAAAACAGTACGCACATTAAATAGTTAATAAAATTCACATAATTTAGAAAAAAATGAACCAGTAATTTGAAGAAGTGAACAAATGCTAAAAAATCGAAATTAGTTTTTAATTAAAAACGCACCTCAAGTTATACCCGCTTATCATAAGCTAGAAGAAAAGAACGATAGCTAGTTATAGAATGATTCATCTCTCCTTGGAAATATTAGTCAGTTTGAAGAAGGGAACAACTATTTTCGAAGATTCAGTCTGACTCAAACACGATTCAGTCGCATGTGCAATAAAAGAGAACACCATACCTGACTTTACCAAACTTCTACGTTCCCTTGGTCACTAATTGTATTAAATTTCCAAATGCGTTTATATAATAATAAATCACAGCCATATTCAATCCACTACTGGATGAGGCCTCTCCCTGAAGGGAGAAGTTGGTCTACTGCTCCCAC
>JAGDQP010015530.1:0-14835 GCA_022664845.1 Lepisma saccharinum
TTGGCACCGAAATCCTGTCTTTCCGTATTATTATTTCTTTGTACAACTATTTCATGTTATGATAATAAAATTGTGAAATGATCAAGATTAATAAATTGAACTCACAAAATCAGTTTTGCTCTTCTTCATGAATAATGTTACAGCGTACATAGAATCCCGAGCATTAAGATGAAAAAGTAATACAATGTAAAATATATAGATACACTTAATGTACACTCTCGTACAAACATTTCTTCGAATTCTCTTAGTTTTGTAAGAAGGTTCCCAACGTCCTCAGACTTCTGGGTTCGATTCCCGACTGGGGGGATGGTTGTTTGTGGATTTTAGAAAATTGAAAGCTACTAATATCGTGACGGACCGAAGTTATTAGTTACTAAAAATAACCCCAAAATGCAAAGTTAATCAAAGGAGGGGAAACTGGACAAGCTTGAATTCATGTATGAATCTTATATTTGCGTGATTTTGTTTCTTTAACCAAAAATCATAAGTTCCTAGTTCAGAAATATTTAAAACGTTCGACTACCGAAACCAATTCTTTCTCAACAATATTACAGTGTATGATGATGCTACAGTACTACAAATAATAGACCCTATACAAAAACATAAGAGACAATTCATTTTGGCATCTGAATAATACAGTTGGTTTGATTTTCGTTGTAGTTTTTATGTGCGATGGACTTATACAATTTTTGCGAGATTTTTTGATACTTTGCAAATAGATTAAACAAAGTGGAAAGTACGGAAATAAATTATTCATAATTTAGGAGAAGAGAAAATATCGCATTATCGAATGAAAAAGAAATAGCTGTTGTTGCGAAAAGGTCTCGAACGGGTACTTGGAGACAGTTTTTGACAGTTAACATAAATTTTTATTTTGTGAAAAGGCTTCTCTGCTACTGACACTTTGGAAGAGGCAATCTTTTTTTTATTTTCGTCAAAAATTCTAAAGTAGTGTTACGTCACGTTATTTTTTTTATTCTTTGCTTCTTTTCTATTCTCTTGTTCTGTGCTGAAAAACCAACACTTATATAAACGCAGAATCCTTTTCCAGCACTAGGGCGAGGAAAGAGCATAACGTGAAATGGTTTGGAAGACATCCATGACCGTCTCCCGCCTTGTGGATTCAAAATGGGATAATAATTTTTCCCTGCCAACTTTTTTTCCCAACGAAAAACTCACACTTCATTCACTTTTTCTTTCTATTTCCCACTCTCCTCTCTCGTATCCCCTTTTTTTGTCATTATTATTCTAAGGTTTTTAATCGCATTTCTCATTCGACGCGAAAAATTGGGTATCGTTCGGCCCTCTGTGTCTCTCTCGCACACTTTCTCTCTCTCTCTCTTCAGACTTTCTGGCATAATAACAGTCGAGCAAAAGCCCACAAATATCCGATTCAGTAAGGTTTTTGGTGAAATGAATCCCAACAGACCGTTATTTAGTATGCTTGACGAAGGGCCTTCTCGAAGTGGAAGAGGTTTTAATATTTCCTGGTGCAAACTCTAAATCACACCAGTACTGCTAACTCTTTCATTCTTTCTTTCTCTCTCTCTCACTGTGCCATTTCTTTCCGTTTTTCTTATGTTCTTAATATACATATTTTTCTGAAAGGGTATGTCGCAAGACTACGTACACTGCTACACGATGAGAAGGACTTCACTAGTGATACATACATTAATAAATGGCAATGATAAAAATATGATGGCTTAAACAATCGATGCGAAATGTGTTTCGGGCTATAGTTATTATGTTTTATTTTCTCTCAGATACAAGCAACGACGAGGAAAGAATTATATCTTCAGCTTCTAGATCATGTCATATCGGAAATATGTCAATCAGAGAGAAAGAAAACTCGTCTCGTTTAGACTGCACATTCTACACTTTAGAAACAATACACATGCTTTACATTTTATAAGCGTCTTTGCAAACCTGATGCGACTAAACTTTTACCGGTATATCATTTTTTGTATACTTATTCACTATTAGAAATTTTTCGTATATGCTTGTTAGTATGTGATCATTTTTGTACTCTTTCATACAGATTGTATACAGTTTGGTAGCTAGAGAACAAGTAATAGAGTAGGCGATAGTGAAAATAGACCGCTAGTCGTTTCGATTACCAACTGACCTATAAGAATTACAATAAGTTCGTTACTTTCCTCACTATATATTAAAATTTGATACAAACATTGTGTGAACCGGTATTTATAAGTAGATAAGCTACACAACAATTAAAAGGTTCACAAATTACCTTCAGATGAATCTAGTAAACTTATCATTGTTGTTCATACTAAGTACATCTTTCAATACTTGAGTACAAAACCATGAGAAGCTGGTTAAAAGCATGAAAACAAGTGTGAAAGAAGTCTACTATTTTTTATGATATACATACATGCACAATTTGTCACCAAGTACTGGAGCTACTCCTGAATCATCTGGAACCTTAAGAAATAAAATTACTAGGATTATATGTACTTATGGTATGGTAAACAAGTGTTAATACAAGTTATTAACACTGCTGCGAGCATACAAGTAAGAGAGTTTATATGCTTAGATAATAGTTGAGCGTCCTGTATTCTACTATACAGGTTTTCGAAGAAAATAGATTCTTATTGAGCACAAAGTCGTGTAGCCGTTCATCCTTCAACCTTTTCTAATAGTCCCTATCAATTCGCAGAAGATACATAATTTGGCTCTTTATTTAGAAACTTTATCTCTTTAAATAAAACAACCAAATTACTAACTTCTTAAAAATAAAGATTTTTATTTGGTATCACGAAACGTTTTGTTAATTTGTTCTAAAAAAAAATTTGTGATTGCAACTTACATCATGTTCTGCAAAATTATAGATTAAAATGAAACATTTCAAAGACGGAGTAAACGTTTCCAGAGCCCAAGCTAAGAGAAATTGCTTGCAAAAGTGGAGGAAAGGAAATGAGAAAAGGTCTTGAGAGGGAGACAACGAAGATAGTTGCGTACACGCACATGTGCGTGACTTACAATGCAGGTCTGTAAGAACCAGTCGGTGCATGTTGCATGGAAACCATTATTTTTTTTTTTTTATTCTAACATACACGTCACACAATAGAGCTCATACTACGATCTTAATATAAGCCAGAATCACAAACATCACGATATGCACTCATGCGTCTATCGATGGAAACAAATCAAGACATTTAAGGGACATATCTACTGATATTCTGCTACGCGTTTGGAAGAAATATTTAAGAAGAGTTTCCGCTGAATTCTCTTGTTTGTCCAAGTGGTGTCCCCATTTTGCGTGTGCATCTTTCTTTATTTCGATCTACTTTCTGATTTAACTTAACTTAACATGTGCTTGTTTTTGACTAACTGTATTTCAGTCCAGTTACATTCATCCGTAGTTTTTGCTATCACTAATAGTTGCTATTTTAAAATCGAGTAACAAATCAAGAATAACGTACCTGTTAAAAAGCATTTAAGAATCAAGTTAGTTTATTTCTTCTTGCAGCCATCATAGATATGTTATACTTACATTTTACATTCTTAACTCTATGGGCACCTATATTATGGTGATTGATATTCCGTGTGAGGGCAAATTAAGGTTCCGAAGGTTCGTGGACAAGGTAAACTGGTAAGGTTTGACATTGTCTTTCGTCAAATGAAAATTATGTCCTTAGGATGGGCCCTATAGTTCAAAGTAGAATCCGAACCAGTACATTTAATGTGTCTCCACTGGGAATCGTATCCGAGAATTTTTGGTTACAAGGCGAGAAGCGATACCAGTCATATCCTGGGGATACTGACGTAAGCACATCTCAAAGTATGCGGATTGATGTCTCCACGAACACAATTTCCAGATGAGGAAGTAGGATAGAAATGAATAAGTTCCATATTGTTGGAACTACCATCAAGAGATTCCTTCACAAGTCCATTACAATGACTATTGTGGGCATAGATTGAGCTTACTATGTGTTTGCAGTAGCAACAACATCCATACGCTTGCAACAACATTTATGTATTATTATTATTTAAAGTAATTTATTACAAATTCTGTCTTTGTATATGAAAGTTGTCTGGCTGTGAAATAGTTGCTGAAGATTCACTTAGATGATGAAGCAAATAAAGTAGATGTAAAGGGCTTTTTTTTCGACAGTGAGGGGTCAGTGGCTTTCTAGAAGTTCCTGTCAACAGAAGATGAAAAAAAAATGGAAAGACACCCGTATAAATTTGTTTGAGCAACATTTCAACCCCAAATAATGAGGGAGTTTGATTTTGAAAATATCCTGTTTCTCTCTCGATCCATTGAACTGCTTTATACGAAGATAGACAGATAATCTGTACACAGAGTACATTATAATTCGTGCATACAGAGGTTATTTATCATGCTATCTTTGGAAAATTGTAGGAGAAAACACTCTTTGCAAAATTTCGTGCGGTGCATAGTTTTCGAGTAATTAAAGAGAAAAGAGAAACCAGCTTGTAACGCTGTATAAATAGTATATCTTTGCACTTTGACTTTTATTCACCTTAGATGTTACGGTTGCTTACTTCGAGTAAGCATAGAAGAGGAGTACGTCAGTCATTCTGACTGGGTTTTTGTCAGTAATACCAGGCGAATGTTGAACAGTACGTGGTCGCTATCTTCGCCGTTCTTCCTTCTACGGCGACAGTGAAGTGTAAGACGTAATATACTGCAGTCTTTTGGCATTATAAAGGTCATGGGCAATAAGTTTCAGTGTGTCAGTTTCCACCTAAAAAGTTTATTTTTACGTACTTGACTTGAATAAGGAACCGTCAATCTATTCCAAACTTATTTTAGAACAAGAAGTAAAGAAAACTTACGGTACTGAGTATATCAGCTTCTTAAAATCATGCTAGTTTGCGTGTCTTTTCCTGTAAAAAAACATTTTGTGTATTGTTTGTTTTATATATTCTTGTAATTATGAACTTAACGTCTACGATGTTTATTGTTCTTAAATAGACATAATAAAATATGCATTCTTTACGTAATATAACACAGAAAAAAGAGCTGTCATTATTTCGTAACGATGTACATTTATAGCTCTCTTGGTTATTTAAATATGATTTTGTAACTCTGCTTACGAACAGACAATTTGGCGCCTTGCAGTGTTCATATAAACATTGCAGGAGATCATGATAGATATTAAAGATACGTATTTCACTGTTTTTGTACAGTAATTATTACAATGTTACAATTTTCTTTCCAGTTCCTCACTGCAAACTTAAATTAACTCGGGATTTATTTTCTCGCTATTGCACAATTTTCCCAGAAATTATGTTGTTACAAGTTTTTTTTTTTGTGTGTGAACAAGTTTAACTTGTAGATTTTCAACCTTCCCTGTTTCCTTACAGCATTCTTTTGCTTGCTATATACTATTTAGTGTTAATATCCTCGACTGTTATCGACCATATATTAGCTTTTCCTTACACAGTGACCTTAAAAGGTGTACAGAGAATTAGGTGCTTGTTAGGTAAGTGGCACGCTTACCAAGCACTCCCAACAACGAATTTTGAGCGTCTTTCAAATAAATGATAATATTCCAGTCTAATATTTCTTAAAGCATTGTCCACGTAATCTTATTACATGGTCTGCAAACTATCTCGGAGGAAAGTATAAGTTCCAGCCTGAAATTGAAGGACAGGTTTTTCCATATCTTTTTATTTTGTTTCTCAGTTTCTGTCTCTTCAGGTGCCTTCTACACATTCAGATAATTTTTATTAACAAAATTTGGTCTTGTATACAAATACTTGCATTACATATAAAATGTGTGTTTAGTTACAACTTTAAAATAAATTCAGATGTTCTCAGCTTTACATCAGTATCCCAGTTATGTGAGGGAAGTAGTGTTTCCACGAGACGAGACAAGACAGAGCTCTCGTAATGCAAACTGTACGTCTCGTCGGCAACACTAGAGGGAACACTATAATATATCAGCAGCCAGCATGTATACAGGCTGTCTATTTGGTGGTCAGCAAGTATGCAGTCTGTCCAGCTGATGGTCCGCGATACCGAAAACTTTTAAGAAACATTGTTCTAGTCGGCCATCTTAGTTATTAATTTAATTATTTAGGAGTCTATGTGGAGTAGTTTTCCTCCTCCTAGAATTGACAAGAAAGGAAAAAACTTCTAGAGAAAAAAATACCTTCAGTAATGCACTAGAAAAGTAAATATAACGCGTGTGCGCGTAACTACTGTTTTACTGAAATGTTGTTCCTCCTAGGAATGCGATAATTCAAAACCCTCTTGAATTTGTCGCGACTCATAAGATAGGCTAGCGATCAGAATGGTGTGCGCGGGAATCTACATGTTGTAACGACATTCATGGATAAAAACTCTTGGACCTACTGAAAATTAATGTAAAATTAAACCGCTATTACTTGATGTCCTTAGTAAAATTAAATTCAAAAGCAGATCTCCTAGATAAAAATATTTTGTGATAAAACTTTACCCATCAGATCAAATAAAACAAAAATCTCTTAAAGCTCTGTTGCTGATTTGTTGGTAAACAAAACAAGATTGTTATTTGCATTGGTCTACGTTACTTAATAAATTCTGGAGACGCTGCGATTATATTTTGTTTAATGTATTGTATTTGTAGGGCATTACTGGCAGCTATACCTGAACCAACACAAGACAGAGATAAGGAAAAATGAATGGTTTGCAGCATTAGAGCCAGAAAGTTGTCTAATCGAAAATGTGTTATCGTGTAAAATCGGAGAAAATCGCCATGTTACTGGTCTGTGGCGATTTCCGGTAGAGATCAGCACATATGACTGTAAATGAAATAATAATAATAGTAATGGCAATGCGTTGCTTTGTCGACCGATACAGTTCTAGTAGGATGCTCTAAATGCTGTCTTTATATAACGCATCGTTTCGGTTGGAGCTATTGTTTCGTTATGAATGAAAGGCTCCTTATCTTCTCCTCTAAGAGAATCGTGACTAGAATTTAGACATAAGAGGAAACGTTTAACCAAGACAATCAGCGGAATACAGTCGTTTACGCTTATCCTATTTTAGGTTGTCATCTTCTTTGAGTTTCTTTCTTTTTTTTAAAAAAAAAAAAGATATTTCGTTTTCTGTCTTTGTTTCGGCTATTCTTCAGCAACCCCTACATTTTTTCCATTTTCTAAGGATTTGTGTTTTCGCTCTCAACCACTAGCGAAAAAAAAAAATCGAGTTCTTTTTAAATCCATCTTCTTAATTTCTCGAAAGGAGGAGGGACATCCTTTGTCCAATCAGAGAAACTTCCATGGGAAAAGAACGGGCAAAATTTGGCCAATGGGGATGATCTACTTTTGTACTTGATGACCATCAATCATTAGGCTTTCTGACAAGAGATGTCACAGAATGATTTATGAAAGAAACAGAAGAAAAGCGGAAAAATAGCGTAATTTTATTCAGGACCAAAGAAGTGCTTGTTTTTAGGGAGGGATGTGCTTTTCTTCTTTTCTAAGATGTGAAAAATATACACTTTTGTTGTTACTCTTTTTGTCTTCGTTTCTTTCTTCGAGTTTGGATAATTTTGATCTTCTTAATGGCTGTTCTGCAATGGTTGTTGAATACGTCGTGAAACATGCCTTGTAGTGATAGAACATTTTAAACACATTTCGTCTTCCTATAGTACACTTGCAATTGAACAAAATAGTGTGACACAGCAAAATAAACTGAAAAGCAGACAGTGTATAAAATTTAACTCTATTTCCCCCAAAGATGAAGACAGGCATCTTTGGCAGAAGAAGAAAAAAAAATGCAACAAAATTTAAAGATATGACGGTAATCTCAGTCATTCCTCTCCAAGTTCATCGCAAATCCAAAAATGTTATCAAGTTGACATGACATTTTAAGAACCACCAACTTTTTTGAATCCCAATAACACGCTCTCTGAAATAAAATTTTTCTTAGTAATTTCTTTTACATGCATGGACAGAAGTTTAAAAATACACAGAGAAAATGGTCGTCATCCTGGCCGGGAGTTAAACTCTCGTCTCCCAATTCTACAAGTTGATGCGACCAAATTCTGCGCATATGATGCGTTCCTTTGGCCTTAGCTGAAGCAGCCAAACTCTGCTGGTGTTGAAAGTAGAGTAATGTTGCCCACGAGACGAGATTTAGGATGTCTCGTCTCGAAAATGCCATGTCCAGAGAGTGTCTCGTCTCGAAGATGCATTAATTCATTTACATTACGGTAACTGTCTCGTCTCGTTTTCTATAGCCATCTCTCTGTCTCGTCTCGCCTCTTGGGCATCGCTAGAGTAGAGACATTCCTTCTCTTCTGTAAATCATGCAGTACAAGTGAATATAGATGATAATTCCTTTACACAAATGTACTTTGCGTGCATACAAATTGTCTCTACTTGCGACGTATCAGACTTTGGCTAATTTAATTGAGGCCAGAGGGATAAGCCGTATATAAAATTCACAGCCATATTCAATCCACTACTGGATGAGGCCTCTCCCGGAGAGAGGAGTTGGTCTACTGCTCCCACGCTGACCCGACGTGTTGGTAGAGGAGAACCGAAGCTCTCAACTGTGATCACCACTATCTTTTATTCACAGCAGCTCTCCAATTACATCACGATGCTGGATGAGCATAACGTGTTTTAAAATTACACCGACAAACTATTAGAGGTGATTTCTCACATTAAAACTAGACAAAGGTTCCTCTGACAAATTTTCGAAATTCGCAAGCTGCTGAAAGCGTGGGAAAATGAACCTTAGACCTTCATATTTCTAACGCCACGAACAGTAGAGCTGATGCGGCATGGTACCGTAATATATTTCCAACCGTCTCTATTTGAAAATGCATATTTCAAAATTCAGCAATGGGTGCGCAAGGAATTCCCCTAAGGAAGTAGAGGATTCCGGAATATTTCTAAAGTGGAGGTAGATCGAAGTGAGCATGAATTAAACGACTTCCCATGTGGGTAAAAGTCATCCCCAGCATCCAATCGGACAATGATATTCAATCTCTTTGAAAACAAGTTCATTTGCCCATGTTTTCGACAGCCAGCACATTTCGAAAATTTGTCATCGTGGTATTGACGATTACAGTAGTACTTGTGTAATAATGGCCCTGCTTGAGAAGACAGCAAACGTTTTCTTACGTGTGTATATGTTTATATTCAAATTCCTTATATTGACAGTGTTTACTAGTGAACGGATATGGAAAATGTAGGGAGCAAATGTGATTTAGAAATACGCGAAAATAAAGATCCAAATTGGTACAGAAATTAGAGGACACATTCAGCCTACCACAACACTTGCCTAAGAGAATGACCTTGCACTTTTGCATGCGACAATCAAGTCAAGGAAATCATTAGTGCTGCTGGCAGCGAGCTTCTTTTAGTTGTCGTTGTCTTTTTCTCGTAGTAAATGGATGGTTATAATGATCGTGCTGCATCAGAAACAGACAGACAAACAGTAAGACGAGGAGGAGGGAAAAAAACGAGTTCTGCTGGCTGTAGAATTACTTCATGTTGCATCTGGTGGGAGTTGCCGACCTTCACAATTGCATTTTGCATGTCTTTAGGACATTGAGGAATTTCGACGTTGCCAAGTTAACTAAGGATAATATTTATTCTTTAATAACTGTGATATTACAGTATTATGTCATCAAACAAGAGATGCTTATTCTATATTCTGGTTAAAAATCTCAGCTCTAGTATCCAGCTGCGGAATATCCCATGTATAAATTAGTTTCTCCAAAACTTTCTGTTTGGTATTTCCACGGAAAAATCTTAGCTAAAGTACTAATTATCAGTAGTTTGATCCTATATATTTAATTGTAAATTATCTTTAAGCGTAGAACTATATTTAAAAACACTGTGGCAAAATCTGGCTATTTGCACCATCGACCTGGGTAGTTCATTCGGGTAAAATTTCTTTTATGATTAAAGTTTTCTTTCCATTTGTAAAATTTCTGCTCAACTAGACAACTTAATGATGAATTTGTAGAACTAAGGGGTCATTCATAGCTATAGCTAAGGTATCGGTCGTCAAACTTATCTACATATATAACTGCAAATTATATTCCCCCCCCCCCCTCTTATTGGAGAGTTAGGAGGACGTTACCTCCATTTCTAACCCTGAAAAAACCTGCAACGGCGAAATTGGTTCGAAAGAGTAATAATCACAGTAGCTTCTAGCACATTAGAATCATTTGACCCGACAAGTAAATGAAACATGATATTTTAATTGAACATTTTTGATTTGGAGATATACACTGCATAACTAAAAGTGTGCGGACACCCTTTGATTGGGTGTGAACATACCGATTGAGCTATGTAGCTAAGTTAGAAAACAGAAGCCGTTAGCCGTAGGAAGATAGACAACCAGTAGAACAGAGAAAACAGATCGGTGAAAAGGGAGTTACTTTGTGGTACTGTTATTATCACATGTAACAGGGAATTAGTCCGTAGAATCCTTGGACTACTGCAACAGCCAAAATCATCCGTTAGTAATGTGAAAGTCAAATAGAAATGACAAAGAGACGTCAGCACACATAAAAGTAAATTTTACGTGTATTATACAAGAAAATCGCATGACAATTGCAGAAATGCCACTTGAAACATGAGCTCGCGAAATTTAACGCCAGTCCATACCTATTGATTATCATTGCTAGACATCCAAAACACAGTTTTAGAATTTTCGTACTAATGCTAAATTAAGAACATGTTGTAGTATTTCAATTATGTTTCCATACACTTCTTGTATGTGTAGTTTGAATTAGATTTTAGTTCCGGATACTGATTTGTAAACTCCAATGTAAATCGAAATATTAGTCGCACAATGATTGCTTTCCGAAACTTTCTGACTCTAAATCAGAAGAAATCAGCTGAACGTGGTTTTCAGGACTGAGCATTCAAAATAAAATATCGTGATCGTCAAAGACTGTCGAAGGTAATATGACCTTCATCAGATTCATCATTTTTGTCAACAGGTTTCTTTATTATTTATTGTATATATTATGTAGACCCAAATGTTTTATCACAACATTTCTGAAAACGCTTGACATCTCGTCGCCTTGGTCATAGGAAGTGCATTTAATGTTTGAAACTTTGGAACTTCCTGGAAACGCAATGTAAAATTATGTGGTACCGAAGTTATAGGAATGTTTGCAATCTTGGGAAGTCGGTTTCCTGAATATCGGAATCCCAAAATTTAAGAATTTTGCAATGCTGGAATGTTGGAATCTTGTAGTTTAGGAACTTAATAAATTCCAGCTATACAATCTAACCATAAAATTAGGAGTTAGATTAATCTCAGACTAAGAATTACTACCGTTCATTTAGTCCGTCAACTGATAGTAAAATGTAATATTGTAAAGTACCGGAATCGCGATATTCTGATTCCCTTTATTCCAAGATTCCGGAATTTCGTAGTTTTAGTGTTACTGAATTGGAATTGGACATCCGAAAACCTCTGTCCAGTACACACAATTTGCGATCTTATCTATCTTTGTTGATCCATCCTTCTTCAAGGAAGTAAACGACGTACAGCATTCGTTACTACGGCGATGAACTTGCGAGTTCCGTAAGCCATAGAGTAAGTAAGTAAGCAAGCTCGGCTTGTAATCTGGATGACCTGGACTCGCTTCCCAGTGCCGGCTATCCTGGCTGAGACTTTTCCCAGGGGTCCCTCGGGCACACCAGGAATGTACTATCTTGAATAAGGTCAGGACCGATTCCTTCCAAATTCCTTCCCCTTGTTGTTATTTTTGTTTAATATCCAGTGTTAAATAGTCTCAATTGAGTTGTATACGAAGGTTAAGTAAATAAATAAAATAATAAAATCATATCGGTAAATTCGCCAAAAGATATAGTACCATCTTCGACTACCATGAATGGTTTTTCACATTTCTGCTTCGTACTAAGTTAAGATCACATGTTCATTACTCCATATTTAATTAAGACAATTGTCGAACAAGCAATGGTCGTACACGTCAGATCTTGAAATTTTACTTGTATATCGATTTTTATGATTTAAATAGGTTTCCTTACCTTTCACGGTACTCTACCAAACACCATGTCATTTGATCATTTCCATTTTGAAAACTTTTCAGCAGAAAACTGTGCAAACTATTTCCAGAATGTTTGATTTTCGATAGAGATTTTAGTTTTCATTTCTTTTTTTTCCAAAATAGGCCTCTTTCCTTTTTATTTCTGTGTTTTACGTTCTATCTTCTTTTCTTTCATTCTTTCTTTTCTTTTCTTTTTTTGACATCCTTCCTGCCACCCATGTTTCTTTCCTCTGCCTACCCTCCTCTCCGTCGGAACAAGAAAGCTCACCTTAACAACGCCCTTCCTGAAGCACCGCGTCTCTACGTGTTGTTCTTTTGCCACCAGAAAAGTAATGTATTTTCACTTGTCAATAACAATGAGGAATAATTGCGAGCGCGCCAGGCACTTAACGAAGGAAGTTTGATCGTGGAAAGAGAAATAGAACCCAATGTCTAGTGGAAGGGAAGAAAAATCTCTGGAGATACCTAACATTGAATAGGGGAGGGGAGATGGACTTTAAAATGAAAGAAATTCAAAAGTGACATAGGAGCTAACACAAGAGAAGAAGAGAGCTACTAAATTATGCTTTTTGATACACATTTTCTTGAAAGCGATCCTCTTCTCTAAGAAATTATAGTCGTGAGGTCTAATAGAAATAAATGTGTTTCTGTTGTACAGTTGTCCAAAGATTGATTTTCTAATATTTCTTTCTTTTAATGCACTTATTCTTTTCTCTCATTTTTCTCGAGTTCTTTTTCATATGCTCTCTTAGCTATTTTTCCCTTCATAGTGATTTTGAAAATAATTTTAGTTGGGTAACTAAAAGTGGAGGAAAATAGTTTTGTTACTGGAAGTGAATTTCTCATAAATAACATTGTTGTTGTTCTCCGATCGGCCTTATTGGTTTCTATGTTATTGACCTCTCTCTCCCATGCGTGACTGTATTCAGCCTCTTTCTTAGATTCCAATTGTTTAATTCATGGTGCGTTTTCGTATTCTAATTAGATACGCTTCACGATTGAGAAGTTAGTATGAAATTTAAGACAACTGTAACATGAATGACAACTGTCATATAAATGACAACTATGACATGAAATGTACGAGTTGGTGGGGAAAAAACCTGTCCTGATCATCTCTGCATGTTTGGATAATGAAGAGGTTATATGATACAGGAAGACACAAATATGTTTGGGTAATTTCCTCTGTTCAACAATTATTATTATTATTATTATTATTTAATCTGATAACATGGATATTCTGAAGGATTGTACCAATTAGGATGAAACTGGAACGACCACTTATCTCTGAAGTAGTCGCTTGAATTTTTTAGTCTAGAAAATTGTAGTTCAATGACAATTTCTTTCATTTCTATGAATTTTAGCTACATGATGTTATAGTTCGCATGTGTATTATATGTCTACCCACGAACAACCAATATACAAAGATCATATCTCTGTACTATCTCACCGTTAGCTGAATGGTTAGGATTCTTAATCAGTGACTTTTGTTAAAGTTTGGATGGAGAATTCAGAGGTCATGAATGTTGAACATGTTGAATCTTGAAAACAAGTGGAGAGCTACTTCGAATTCGAATTTCTTTATGACCTTTAGGCAGTTTTGGCACAGACCGGGATAGGGTATGAAAGAGGTAGTAGGCAAGGTCCTAGGTTGAAGGTACCATCACAGCATTTACCTGATGCGACAGGAAAAGCATTGGAAAAACTTCAGTAAGGATGTGCGGACATTTGGATCGTTCCATTCCTACGTCTACCCTTTACTAATTGAGGTGCGACCGCTCGGTTAGAAAGCTTCTTGAAATAAGTAGTATGTAACAGTAGTTTCGAAATTTTTGAGGAAATCTGACGTTAGAATCATACGTCCTGGGCACTTATCACCCAATCAATAGCATTCTTAAAGAGTGCTTAAACCATTCCTGTAGTGCGATGGAGTTTAGTTAGTTTAATTTAAAAGAAGACCTATTTTTACTTGAATAGGTTATTTCGAGAGATGAAAGTTGCACTTTAAGCTTCGGGTTATATAGGACAAGTAAAAATTATTCTTAGGGATTTGGATGTGGAATTCTCTTAAAATGGCAATGATATTTTTCTTTAAGAGTTTAATCGACTAAGACAGTATTCAATGGGAGACCTTTCATATTCAAAATTGCTTTAATTTTCTTCATTTTTCTCTTTCCTGGTTTCTTCCCATTGTTGTTATTCAGGGAAGACCATCCCCACAAAAATAGTTCACATCATCTCGTTCATGTTCAAAATTTACGCTCTGCGGGTCATTTTTAATAAAAAGGTAAAAAAGGAAAAAGAGCGTACATTAAGAAATGAATGAAAGAAGCCTCAAACAATTGGGTACATAGGAAGGAGAGAAAGAAACTTTACCTGGTAGCATTTCGTTTCCTCTGATCGCGGACGATTTCAACGTAAGCGAAATGACAGCATGAATGTTAGACTGACATCAGTGTTAGCATCTGAACATTCTAAAATCTTCTAGAGATTCAATATTGAAAACCAGAGTTGTTATGTGTTCGTGTAGGTTTTCAATAATGAACTTCCATTTACTTTATATATAATAAATAAAGGTTAAGAAACTCCGCTGAAACACAATTTGAATTTCAATTTAGTTATGACCTTTGGCATCTTTAGCTCAGGTTAGCATAGTGTAGGGTAGTGAATGTAGAAGGAATCGGCCAGGTCCTTACTTAACGTGCCATCCTGGCATTCGCCCGGTGGAAATGAGGAAAAGCCTGGAGAATCTGTCAGGGTTATTGGCCGTGGGATTCGAACTCACGTGCCTACCCATTGCCGATCCCGATGTCCG
>JAGDQP010015530.1:16001-29409 GCA_022664845.1 Lepisma saccharinum
TGTGTTTCACCTTTTTACTGCTTCTGTTTGCGCTTCCCAAAACGGAGGAAAAAAAAATTGAAGGAAACTGTTTTCTTGCTTCTTTTTGTTTTTAATTATTTCTCTCTCTCCGGAAAACTTATTTCTACAATTTTTCTTAACTTTTCGTGTAACAGATAGTTATTAATAGCACTCACATCTTTAATATATTATAATGACGTTTTATTATTACTTTTACTGTAGCAATTATTTTATAGGAATTTTATAGTTCATTCTTTGTCGAACTTAGATTTTATAATATTTAAACGAACATATATTCAACTCGAAGAAAATAGGAAAACGATCTAAGGAAATTGAGTTTATTTTGTATCAAAGTGATTATTTTGAAAAAATCATTCTTGTTACTGGCTATGCGTTGATAAGCGAAATGACGTTTCGGATTGAGTCATTATTTTATCAAAATGGTGGGCTGATGTAGCGGTGGTTTTGAAACTCTTCCTTTCGCAGCCCTAAATATTGATACAAATGTGTACTACAATATCCACGTCTGTAGATCTCCGGTTGAACCAAATTTCTTCCCTTTGAGTTTGGGTACTGGGTTCAAATCCGGTCGGAGTCTGCTGAACTGTCTCTTGCTACTGTGGAGTTTTTAAATGTGGATAATCTTATGCCATTTTAGATTAAATGAGAGTTCCCATCTCCCCTACACCCGATTTGCATACTCTTAAACGGCAAATGAAAATAATACTACATACTACATTTATATACACGTTTCCTTTTTTTATGGTAGTTTGTTTAAGTCTCATAAAATGTTAAGTTGACTGTACTCTTGGATGGGTGCTTAAGTTTAATGATAGAGCTTTTGATTCAGTACGAAATTCACGATGAAGGATCATATGGTTCGTAATTATTGTTTCTCTTCTTTTTTTTTCTTGTTCTCTTCCTTTCTCTTCTTCCCTTTCTTTCCAACTCTTGAACGTAAAATAATATGGAAAGCAAGAAATGAAACCCCACTTCATATGGATTCTTCTATTTTTATATCAGAACAAATCTCAGCTGAAGTTGTCTATACGTGCGATAATTATCTTCAAATCTGTATGCTTTGCAGACTAAACCGTTCTCATTGCGGATGTGGCGGTGAGGGATATGACCACTTTTATGATCATTGTGTATATTTCGATGCCGTGTTGTAACTCGCAATGGCTGCTTGTTAGCGAAAAAAAAAAAGAACTAGTTTCGTTTCTGACGAGCTTTGTTTGATAATCGCATTTCCATCGTGAATTTTGCAAGTCACCGTGGAATTTATGAAGTGCTAAAGGCTATTTATATGATCATAATCTGGGCTGGCGATTGAATCGTCCTGGGATGAAGAATCAATGCTAGTTTTGTTGTTGTCATTCCGATCTTACTTGATGTCCATGTGGATGAATATGTACGACTTTACAGTCGATGTTTTGTTGAAATTAAGTGACTATTTAATGAAATGGTCAGTTAAGTTTAGCGCAACAAATCGGTAATATTAAAGTTGTATATGATTACATATTTGCCTGGTTAGTGCTAATAACTGAATTTGATTACAGCTATTGATAGCTACCGCTTAACGTGGGTTCGATCGCTTCCCGTGCCACGTCATACTCAGTGCTGTCAATGTCCAAAATTGATGACGTCGCGTCAATATTACATGTATTCTGAACTGCATTAGAGGTTTTGTTTCGCAAGAAGCTATGACAGCCAAAAGAGTATAAGATTTGAATAAATTATCTTTATGAAGTGAATTATTAATTTATTGGATATGTATGAGTAAACAATTCTTGGTTATTGTAATGTATTTGACTTAACAATGGGCAAAATAAAGATATTTCCAAAGATGGTTAAATCATTATACCTCTTCCTGTAACACTGTAATAAAAAAACAATACGCTTTTATCATTTCTATGTCCGATCACTATTTGAAGACGCTTTGTAGTTACACAATCTCTGTGGGTGGATGATTTGAGTAGGCTTACCCTAGGAAAGATTAAATTTGACATTACGTTAGAACCATAAATTAGACAGTGATCTAGTCGGCGCACCGGGGGGTGTAATGACACCAATCACTGCCGACGAATAGTGACTGGGTAACCGAGGCGTATTTATATGCTTTCCATGCCGACCATTTTGACAGATTTTCTTTTGTTTCCCTCACAAGATGCAAATACTTTGACATTCCTTTGAAGTAAAGCCAATGCCCATATTCTTCTCCTTTCCATGGACGGAGTAATAATTACAAAGATGAGCTTTAGCCTAAGGTGATACAATTGATAGCTCTAGGGAATGATGCAATAAGAAATATTTAGAATTATATTTGATTGTATTAACAAACAGTTACTTGTTGATTGTGTGAATATGCATAGACCTATATATCAGGGATTCCGCCAGGATTTTCAGTTTTGCGGTGGTGGTGTAAAGTTAAACTTGGGAGGACGTAAGTGGATTTTTTCCCCATGATTTCTATCGATTTTTAACCGTAAACACTTTGTAGTTGGGGGGTGGGCTCGGGAATTTGGCAGGTTGACACCCCCACAAGTAGTCTGGCGGCATCACTGTTATATACGATATAAGAATAGTTTATAAACTCAGGACATCGTTTCTTTTTTGCTAGTGACGCTTGTGACCATTTCCCGTCCCTCCTGCAAAGGTCTTGTGCTAGTTTTTTTCTACGAAGTAAAGAGAGACCTCTAGTGTGCGTGTGGGTTAGAGAGACGCAGGAAGAGAGAGAATGGGAAGGAAAGAGAAAAGATAGAGGACAGTGAGGAAGAAAGTGCACACACACACACACACAGACACATTTGTAGGCCTAGTACTCAAATTAGTCCCCGCACCTCCTATTTTTTATGCTAACTTCCCATTCTCTTTTCTTTGCTTCCTGACCATCGCAGGCAGAAGGACCGACCCATGAGAAAAAGCCACCCATTTGTGTAAACTTGTCGGGGCATTGTGTTTACCGGTTCAGGGGTCATCCAACTCCGCATCTGCATAAGAGGGTAATAAATCACAGAAATTTGCATACTAGCCCTGCATGATCTCTGGAAGGGAGATTTTCTTTTCCCTTTAGAAGACAGTGTTTTGTGTTTATATATATATATATATATAGTGTGTGTGTGTTTGTGTGTGTGTGTGCGTATGTAAGTCTCTCTTCCTGTGTCTCCGATCCATCTGTCTAAACCATTTATTCAATGTGTATGTGTGTGGATAGGTGAAAAAAGAGGGTATGTGGTAGAGTGATGTGTATGTGTGAGCGTGTGTTGACGGTATGTCAGAATTGCTACCGTCTCTCTAGCATTGCTGGTTGATGTCTTCCCCGTGCCAATCGCTATGACGCACCAGAAGAGACAACAATTTTGTTCGGCGAATTAATTAAATTTTCAAAGATACTACTTGTGGGGAGTTGAAAACTCAATTCTTTTTTAATACTTTATCAATTAACTATTAACATCAAAATCATTACTGGATTTTATAGAAGTGATTAATATAGCTTCGTATATATATCAATATATGACCGCTCCGTTGCTGACTACGGATTGCGAGGTCCCGGGTTCCATTCCCGGCCCTGCCAAGGATTTTTCCAAGGCGTGTGGATCTGGAACGGTGCCCACCCAGCATCGTGATGCAACGGGAAGCTGCTATGAATAAAAGATAGTGGAAATCACAGTGAGAGCTCAGGATCTTCTCTCTCAACCCGTCTGGTCAGCGTGGGAGCAGTAGGCCTCTCATCCAATAGTGGATCGAATATGGCTGTGATTTAATCGACTCAAAGTTTTCAGTCGAGAAATTAATGTTTGAGGTATCCTCTCTGCTAAGTGAAGTCCTGAGAGTTTGATAATTTCGTTTTTTTTTTTTTTTTTTTTTTGACAGTTTCCGTTTTATGCTGAAGGCTAAAAATAAAACTGTCGAGAAAGTAGTTACATGAATATGAAGCAAAGAAAAGCAAATTCAGATTGGGGGGAGGGGGGGGAGTTAGAGTTAAAATCCAGTTTAGAACACCTTTTTGCTGTTTAGAAGAGAGTCGCTCTGCTTTCGAAACATTTTTATCAAATATTTTGACTCGCTCATCGCCTTCAATAATACAGTAATCTTATAAAATCCTGAAAATATGTCGGTATGTAGATACAAATCCACGCGTTTAACCAATTTGCACCACGTTTGGCATATCTATCACATTTGATCTCCCCTAAAAATAGGATGTGTATCTCCAAAGTTTGATACCCCAGAAACCATCCATTTCATGTTATCGTATTCTATCTCATACGCAATTCACAGAGCAAATGCAATCAAATGCAGCCCAATCTACATTGGTGTTGCCTACAAGGAAGGATATTGGCGTTTAAAACACGGAAGAGGGACAGGCTAGAACCTCAAGACGGAGAGGGATTATTTCATCGCCCCTCACGCCATTAAGAGGGTGCAACAACCATCCTAACATAATATAATCGTAGCATTATACAAACTTTTTCCTTTATTTCTGATACCTAACTGAATGAATATGTCCATTTTATGGTTTCATGTGCTTTCTAATGTCAATAGCCTCCTGCTGGTGTAAAGGTATCCCCTGTGCGATGTTCTCGACCACAGCATGAAGTGAAGTGGGGTGGTCAGTCCCACGCTAGTCCGCCTTTACCTCTCAAGGTGCTCCTAGGAATACTAACAACACTCTCGTACTCAATTTGATAGGAGGCTGAATGTACCTCAGAGCTCCAGGCATGCGAACACTGTGAGAAAAATCTCCAAGCCTTGATTTGATCCCGGGCCGGCAGATTTGTAATCAGACACGCTACTGCCCGAGCCACGGCGACTCCTGGTGAATAGGTGCACTTATTTTCACCGTGGACCAAAGCCGAGCTGCTATCCTACAATATCATGGAACTAAATGCAGAATTTTTCTAGGCTTTCGAAATTAGTGAGTGTTTAGATGTGGGAGGCAAGTAGCAGTTTACGACATCTAAATATTTGCTTTTTTACGTCTGGTTTCGTGCGGATTATTTTCGTATCAGGAGGATTATTATAGGTGGGAATGTGAGTGTGCATAGGTAGGCATTATGGAAACCTAAACCGTTCCACGTTATCGTTTCCTCCTTTACCTTCTTTCTTAATTTCCGTGAAGATGGCTTATCTGTGAAAGCTATCCACTTTATTTCTGAGTGTGATTTGTGCTTTTCTATAACTATGCTGTCTAACTATATATATATATATATATATATATATATATATATATATATATATGTGTGTGTGTGTGTGTGTGTGTGTGTGTGTGTGTGTGTGTGTGTGTGTGTGTGTGTGTTCCGTACAGCTCGAGAAAAGACTTTTGTTAGATGGGAATGGTAAAAGGAAGAACCTAAGCATTTTTTGTACTGGAACAACACGCCACGCATGTGAGGAACATTGAAGACTTGAGTTGACGTTATGACACTATCTGCGAGGGGATAACACCCCCTCTCCCGTCCTTCTCCCATCCTTCATATACACTTTTCACACGTACCACACCCGAAAACCGGTTGGCTATCGTAGAGAAAAAAAAAACAACATAAGAGGGACACTGGTCCCTTTCTTCTTTAGCAGCTGGTTCCCATTTGAAATGCCCGCTGCTCCCAATGTTCCTTTTCAATTGACGAGGAAGAAAAAAAAATGGTCATTTAATTAGTGAAGTAATTCTAGAGCGTCTATTAGTATGCAAGAAGAGAAAATGTGCTGTGATACAATTGAACTGAGGACGGACAGACGAGTTCTGTTTCGTATTTCGACCCTTCTCTCTCTCCTGTTTCATTTTTTTTAAAGACGTCTTTTCCGCAGCGTCTGGGTGCTATATGCAAAATAGCAAAACAAAGAACACTCATAAGAATTGAATATGGGCACGGCAGAGCTGAGTAACGTACTACAGGCGTTTCACGGCTAAATCAAGTTTAAACCCCCGTGCCTTTCTACTCTTTCTCATATAAAAAACTTGCATCGTTTCTCTCAGTCAAAAACAAAAGCATATTCTGACATTGATGTTCTTTTGAAAAAAGAGAGAGAGAGAGAGAGAGAGAGAGAGAGAGAAGTCTGCCGCCGTTTAAAATATCTGTATGATATGTATTCACAATGTTTTGCCATATTCACATGAAATAGTACTTTTTAATGCAATGTGACTTGGTTATTTAATTTTAAAACTAAACTTGATTAAAAGATATGTTTTCAAAAATATGTTTGCTTTCTGTCGATTCGGCTGACACGTTTATTTTATATTTGATTCATGATGAAGACTGAAGTAAAATGTATATTTGCTTCGTGATGTTACTACTTTAGGGAAGAAGTACAGCATTTGTCCAGCGAAGATGATTATTGATTTTAGATCTAAAGTCCCCCTCACTACAGAGGCAGTAGTAATTACAAGATTGTACCTTGAAAAAGACATGTTCTACACTTTTATATGATATATCCTCTATTGCCTCTCACCAACTTTGACAGGAAACTGAGTGTAGAAACCGGAAATCACAATATATATATATATATACCTTGCTTCTTGCCATAAAGAAAACCCTCAGCTTCTTAGTTTCTGGTGTGAAGTGCCAAACATTATTTTTTTTTAAACAAAAGCACTAAAGTAGAAAGCATGAAGAACAGATTCATTTTTTTTTAAATAGTGAAAATGAAATTAAGAAATGTATATATGTTAAGAAATTTTCAAAAATTCAAAATAATTGGCAAAATACAGAAACAATATGAACGAAATATGAGGAAACCCTGTCACGTTGTTTACCTAGCTATAAGATACCCAAACATACGTTAGAAAGAATGATTATTGCACTCACATAGCACATAAAGAATTGGGTCAGAGATAGGTCCCCAAAATAGGATAGCCAACATACCTCTGCATAGTAAAGTCACCTTTCACAGCAAGATAGGCTTCACAGCGATATTTGAGCCTGATTATGTTGAGTTCAAAGAATAGGAACGATCTTTGTACTCGCTAATTTTTTATAAGCTCGGCAAGGTCATGTGGAAGCGGATTGAAGCTCGTACCAGCTCGTCTTTAGGGCATTCCACAAATGCTGAATCTGATTGGCCTGGTTGATCAATCCTTGCAAACAATAGTCTGTAATGAATATATTATTCTGCTAGCCTAGCTTCGGTGGGGACAGACATATGGTCCTGAAAGATGAATGTATCACCTATTGCACCCGCGTTAATACGAACATGTGATTTCATGACGTTTTTGGACATAAGGGCCTGTACGTTCCATGTAATGCGATACCACCTCAAATAATTAAGGTACTTTCAGCATACACATCCTATCTCCGGATACTAGATGAACTTCGACACGTTTTATTTTATTTAGGCAGCTTTTACTATTATTTATATCGTAGTGCACTGTTGATAATAGTATCGGGTATCGAAGGTCAGAAATAAGTTTTTATATCGAGTATCGAGAAATTTTGGTATTGACCCATTAGTAAGTAATGATTTCGTCCCATGGTAATTGAATGAGCTGCTATTATTTTTTATAATCCTCAAACATCAATACTTAAGTCGTGATTCAATCACAGAACCTGGAGACGCCAGCCTGGTTCGTCACACTTCAACGTCAATTATACAAATATATTCTTCAAAATTCAAGGCATACAACTTACTGTAACAGGATATCTTAACAAGACGACGAAAAACAGTCATAATATTACTTGTTTGTATAAATTTGAAGAACACATTCGTCATAGACTTACTTAGGCTAAACATAGGCAAGTGTTCAGAACTTTATCGGAAAACCTGGAAAGATATGCTAAAGAAACTGGAAAGTAACTCTGAGTAGATTTCCCTTGCTCGCTTTGTAAAGCGACACGGAACGATGGAATAATTAGTAATGAGACCGAGCCGCCGTAGCTTAATGGTAGAACGTTGGTGTAGCATTCGGGAGATAGTGGGTTCGATCCCAGCGGCCGACCATCTTGATTGAGGGTTTTCCAGGTTTTATCTCAGTCATTGGCACCTTCAACATAGGATCTGGCTGACATCTTCCCAAATGCTTTCCCCTCCACTGTCCAGGCCTGAGCCTTAGATGGCCTAAAGGCCATAAATAAAATTCAAATTCAAATTTAAATTAGTAATGAGATAGAAATGGTTTTTGAAACAAAGTTTAGTACCATTCGAGCTTGTTAAAGGAAAAACAACAGCTTCAACACCGGATTGGTGGTAATAGTAGCAGGAAACTTCCCTTCGTCAAAGCACTATCCTTCCATGAACTTAACTAGATTCTTGGTGTCCCCTAGTATTTATAAAAATGTATATGCATATATTTTTCTTCTGTAAGTGACATTTTTGCATGGTGGTGTCTTCGTTGGATGAATATGATATATATATATATATATATATATATATATATATATATATATCTCCAGTCATGTTAAAGGAAGGGGGAATCGGGGAAAGCAGACTTAAACTCCATGTTGTTGGATTGTAATTATATTTAGTGCGTCTGGCTTATTCTCGTGAAAGTGTTAATATGAATCCTTTTAGGATGGAAAGAGTAATTTTTCATTTTGCTTTCTGTTACTTTTTTTTAAGAAAGAAAGAAAAGTAATGTTTGGTAGTGACATGTTCTATTTCAGCCCGGAACTCCCTCTGTTCGCCTCTCACATTGGGTGAAATTAAAAATAACGAGCCTAACGTTGATGATTGCTTTTCGGATATAAAATAGGGAGGGAGAGGGGGGGAAAGAGTGAAAAAACGAATAGGCTACAGTAAGATGGGATTTTTAACTGAAAGGAACGTTAATGGGATTTTTTCCCTAATTGTTGCTATAACACACGTTTATGAAAGGAAAACTCTTGCAAGCGAAAAGAATGAAATTAATTTTTTTTCTTCAGTGATTCTTAGTAGTGAAGAATGTTTCATTTTGGTCTTTCCATTTATGTGTAGCATGTGTTCTTCCTTTACCCGCGTGCTGAGGAAGTTTACTAAGAATTTTGCTTGTCCTAGTCCCCACGACTATTGATGATTATATTGGAGAACTGCCTAGGGAAACTCACCAGGAGGTAATATTGATCTTGCGAAGGGATGTGAAAGATAAAGAAGTAGAAACAAATAGGGGGTAATATGCGGTTGAATTTGGGGTTGACTTGTCTTGATACACGAATGAAATGTGGTTAATAAGAAAACTTAGTTAAGTTCATAATTTAAATAAATCAATAAATAAAATGATTTTATGCGCAGAAGAGTTTTGTATTATTGATAATGAATGGATTAATGCATTAACCCGGAAGGAAATTTATTAAACGAGAGGCCCGGAGTAAGGTGAACCGAGAGTGGTTTGTCATTGCCTTCTATCAGATGATGATGTCCTAATAAGGATGGGACCCAAATATAAAGTTACTCTGAATCACTTGTGATCATACAAGTATCGAACCAAGAATCTCTTGATTACAAGGTAGCAAAAATTATCACTCACCCACCAGCTTTTTTTTCTTTTTTTTTTGTGGAGGTGATACTGAAAAAATGTAGTGCAACTATGTGATAAGTGTCTGATATCCTTCTATTTTTTTTTTTTTTTTGCTATATCCTTCCTAAAACTTATTTTTCAAACAAGAGAAATAGTACACTTTTTAAGAAGTCATATTATACTGAAATTTGCATTATTTTAAACATTTTGGATTTTTATTCGTCCCATGCACTAAGGTGCTTCAATGTTGAGCGTACATTACGACATGATGCCAGTGGAAGAAAAGAATGTACCAGTACATATATTTCAGTGTGTGAACTAATGCAGTTAATACTGTACAGCCACGGACAAAAGAAACTAGGAGTAAGGAAATGGCAGATTCATTGCTTTCTCACCACAGACTTATATGACCAACCGTACGCCAGTAGGTTAGGCCACCAACCTGACTTCAAAGTAAACGACAATTTTATACCACCCAAGAAACTAATTACTTGCTCCAATCAGTGTAAGATTCAGAGAAGGTTTGTGTAACATCTTTTGGGTAATTTTTAGATAAACAGGTATAAATTTTATTTCCTTTCGGTTGTAATATATAAGAACTTACAACCATTAAGAGAAATAGTCTAATCTGCATTCTATGACACATTTCTAAAAACATGTTCAGTTAAACACAAGAAGAAAGGAATAAGATAAGAAAGAAAGAAACAATACCAGAGAAAGAAAGAAAGAAAGAGAAAGAGAGAGAGAGAGAAGGAAAAATTATAAAAGGAAAGTTCAATTGATTTATGAACACACACAAACTCAGTCAGCCACTCACGCCTCTCTCTCCCCCTCTCTGCTTTTTCAAATTTCTTAATAATTCCATTCATTTTGTCTACATGAGAGAGAGAGAGAGAGAGAGAGAGAGAGGGAGAGAGAATTATATGTTTAATATATGAAGAAAAGTTTACTTCATACAATGCCTTCAAAGTGCACCTAGAAAACAAATGAAAACCAATAAATAGCTGTAGTGAATAAACAGTGTGTTCTCATTGAAAATTCCTATCAAACTTCCGTATTCACCTTTATCCCTTCGCATAATTTATTTCTCTTCTCTTTCCATACTCTTCCTCAGGTGATGGGATCCATTTTGGAAACCTGGTAAATTTCAAGTTGGTGTGAGGAAATTTCAGCACAGCTGTGGAATTGAAACCTCTCGCATGGTAGACCCAAACGCTACCATTACGCTTCCTGTAAAAAAAAAAAAAAAAAAAAAAGTGCTTACTTTCATATGTTTTTCATGTTTCATATGGAACGACCCTCAACCTCAATCATCAGCATGTATATTGTATCCTGTTGTCTTATCAACGGACAATATTATCATTACAAAATACAAGGTTCTACTCGTGCCAGATCAAAAGGAAGATATTTAAATTATTGAATGTATGATCTTTCATCGAAAATCCTAGGCATGAAATAGTGTCATCGTACCATCGATCCGGGTGGATGAGGCGATAATGAATGAAGATTTTGGACAAGAACACGGTGTTCTGAGCAGATCTGTTATAAAGCAAACCTTAGTGGCATTTATGAAGATATCTCTTTCGTTGCAAAGTTTCGAAGCATACCAGGCATAGAGGATCATATTACAAAAGATCAGAGATAACAGTTGAATGAGCTATCGATTGTATTTTAATAGTACTTTGGCGGAACTGGATTATGGAACTGCTCATCTTATTGGCAACACCGTAATCCCGTACGTACTTTCGTGAAACATTTTTCCGCACAAAATCGTTGTTTCAGCATGAACGTCTTTGTAATAACAAAATGTTATACAGTTATATTTTCCATTCACTTCGAATACAACGCATGAAATATTCATTCCGGTATAAAGAAAAAGCTTGATAAAAGTTATGCGCACATGGAGACGCGAACCTGCAATCTCTCGCTCGTGAGCTGAACACCCTACAGCTCTATCCTCCCGGGCCGATAATCTTGTAGAATATTTTATGGTATAGAGATGTGGCAAACTTGTTACGTAAACTTTGATCCATGTTTACTTGCAACTGGTTGAATAGTGCGCTCTACTATTCATATCCACTAGTAAAGTTTACTAGTTCATGACTTCATAGTCTAACATCACGCAGTTTACAGTTCTTATCCTGTGGTTTGTCATACTCATGCCATTGCTACCATATCAAGTAAATATCAACTGGCAGATTTTCGAGAATGAAGGTTTAGCAATAGCTTCATTTTTCTGATTTCCTTTTGTGTTTTATCTTAAGTGAGAAAGAAGAGAGAGAGAGAGAGAAAGAGAGAGAGAAATAGCAAGAAAGGAAGGAAGAGAGAGAGAGAGAAAGAGAAAGTGAAGTGTGAGCTATTTAAAACTCTTCATCTCAGTTGTTGAGCAAAGTACTATTATAAACGGCACTTTTGAAAGTAATTCCATTAGAGTCTTTGCCATACACTAAATTAAAATACACCAGATGGCACTACGAGTGCTATGATATCTCTTAAGCTGGCCAATTTGCATGGCCCCGGGCCGGAAACAAGGACCTGTATTCTTTCTCTACATTGTGTTGGACGACATCTACCTGGTTACTCGCAGTCCTTGACGAAGACAAAGTGTAGATCGGATTAACAGCTTTTCGAGTGACTCTTCAACAGTGTAAGCATTTACTCTTCACATTTAACTGAAAAGCATTTTATTTACGAACGGAAAGTCTCTTGAAGTTGATCGCATCATTATATTGATCTTAACGCTTAATCTTTAATAAATACTGTTTTAGTTTCTTAGTACGTACAATAAAGCTGTATCTTTTTCTTTGTGTGTGTGTAGATTACTAGTATAGATAGAAATTGAAGCATGTTTTAAAACGGCTTTCAAATTGTTGAAGTGTTCAGGTTGTGTCCTGTGTTTATTATTATTGTGATCAGGTAGTTTTTTTAGTAGTAGCTTGGTTTGTGTTTTGTCTTTCCTGGTTTCTGACTGGAAATTACAATTTCTTTATCGCTGAAAACCCAACATGATATAGTACCTTGAATGAACATCGTATTTCACTATAACGCCTAAAAGATGAACATATTACAGAGAAAATCGTGACTTGAGTTTCGTGTTGCATTGTGGTATTTATTATTTTGGTAAAATGATAAATTATTCAGGTAACACAACGTTCAGTCAGCAGTTTCATTAGGATCCAGAACGTCAGTCTTTCATTTCGTTATAAGTAACAGTGGTAGTAAACTGAGAAACATTGTCCTGTGTAAAATTGATGCTTAAAACTTTAACTAAAATAGCCACCCATAGAATTACTGAAAAGACATACATTTCACAAAAATCAAACAGTTTTGATTATCTTGAGCTACTCCTGTATATCCTATATACTCATCCTCCAACCTTTCGATTTACGTTCCTCTACTCTATTCAAGTAAAATCTTATTTATAGCGTTCGAAAGTAACATTCAGAATGTGGTTCTTGTGTAGTAATAATAATAGATATTGAATTTCAGAAGTCTGCATTTCCTGAGCTGAGGTGAAGACATGCCATTAGATTATGGTACTCAATAAACTTCATAGTTTTTTTTTCAATTTACAACATATTGGGGAGACGAGCAAATGGTCCAGCTGTTCCGCCACAGCTCCGTATGTTCCTGTTGCTTCCAGATGATCAGTGATACTTTCCGCAGTGAATTGTGGGAACTTCATATAACGTCAGCTGGTCACCGAGTACTCGGGTCAAGGCCCACATGACCTGGCAACCAACTCACCTACAATCAGCCTCCTGTCAACCCTTTCGTTCTCTCTCTAAAAACGCAATCACGTCCACGTTCACGAACGAGAGAGAAAAAAACTGTAGAAGGGGTTCTGTGGCTGGCTGGGCTGTGCATTTCGCATTGGAGCTCAAAGCAAGACGACGAAAGCAAAAGGAAAAATCTTTAAAATGAGATAAAGAAACGACATCAAAGGTTTCAAGAAAGAAAAAACTGAAATTACTGACAGCACAA